>JASTWL010000805.1:0-78276 GCA_035220575.1 Temnothorax rugatulus | reverse complement strand
TCTGTCAAATGAGTCGCTGAAAACAAATGGATAATAAGGTAAAAATATTGCAGCAAGTAATCAATGAACTCCGGACAATAGAATTCGTTTGACTCCGTGCTCGTTTCTATTTTTCAATTTTAAACAGATTGGATATGTCATTAAAAAATTTGAAAAATGGCGATTTTTAGTTGTTACATAGTCAGTGTCATTGGATAGCGACAATTGTGTACTCTCTGTTTTGACTGGTATTTCAAAATCGTCGGTTTCAAAGAATAAATTGACGCTATCTGCCAAGCCTGATAGTGCTGTTTCGAAATCAAAAATTTTGATTGTGTGTGTAAATATTTCATCAGCCGCTTTAAATTATCACTGTGAATTAGTTTTCGTCATTGCCATCCCCGCAAGACGATACTGCGTTCTGTTTTAAAGATTTTTGAACCTTCCTTTTAATAGTGTGTATCATGTGGGAAGAACAGATATGCAGAATTGTCAGTGAGTTATTGTATATGTCCCATTTATCATATCTAGATAGGAATAATTTAATATTCGCAATGAAAATTCCATTAAAACCCTTCCATAACCGCTTGCATCAGTGCCAAACTGAAATCGGTTTCAACTTTTTCAATTGCCGGAGAGCGAGTGCTTAGTTTTTTCAAAGCTATGGCGACCAGCTTCAAAAAGTGAGTTATGTATAATGTATTGTGCATGCTGGATATAAACTCTGCTATAGGAAATTGACCATAATCATTATTACCCGGCAAAATCAGTGAATAATAAAAAATCCGTTTACTTACATCAGGAGGAGGCAAAACTATACTGCCCGTGGCATCTAAATGGCAACATGCCATACCTTTCTCAACGGACAGTAACACATTCAGCTGTTTTTCCGTAAACAGCACAACATAAAAAGGTTCCAACGACCACTGCTGTATGAAACCATCACATGTTTGCCTTTCCAATTTTCTTTTGTCTTTGTATTAACTTACGCATATAAATATAATAATCAGGATCCAAAATCATCTTTCGAGTTATTATCACTCGAAATCTTTTGCAGTATCGTCAGGCTGCATACGTCATTTAGATTTCCAGCTTCTAGTAATGTTGTATTTGCAGCTGTCATCATTTCCTGTTTAACCGTACTGGGGGCTTCTACTTGCAATGTCTTTGATAAGGCCAAACGTTTTTCGCCAGTAACAAATCGTCGATGTGTTTCACCTTTTACGTGGTGTATAACTCCCATCGGGACTATTCGAACGCGTATGTCACGGAATGGAGAAAATATGGGCTCTGTTGTCAAGAATTTGAAACTTGTGCATGTCGAAAAAGTGCAAATAGCGTACGCTTGAAACGATTTCGATATTTTCGATTTCGGGATACTGCATTTGTGCCAGCGGAAAGACAAATTACAAATCAGCGAGGATTTGACAATGTCGTACAAAGCATCAGTCCATCCTCGACGTAATCTTAAGTCCTTTGACCAAAACTTTTGCCAAAATGTCGACGGTACTGTTACCCACATCTCTCTTAAAATCGGATTTCCAGAAACACTCGATTCCGAATTCGGTAAAGGTGAAGAACGTTTCTCCCGTTCTTGAATAATTTTGTCACGAGCGTCATGAAGTATATTTGTACTATTTGTTTGAAGATCGTCGTTGGCTAGAACCGATGAATCGGGACACGATGTCAAACTCAAGTTTGAAAACCACAGTCATCCACCACTTTGTGGTAATTTCAGTAGAAAAGCAAGAAAATGTCGCTAAATTTTCCTTTTGTGCGCTTGATTCTACATCTCGTGGAATGAATAATGGACCTGAAATCGCGGAATCGTTTATTGGCGATGGAGATTTTGTAAGTGAACTTTGAAGGTCACATGTGCCCTCCGTCCGTAAGGAAGATTCGAATTTTGAAACATCGGCAAGAATCGATGTATCAGAACTCGACGCAACATCAAAATTCAGAGTTTCGTGGTGATTTGTTGAAATAATATTTTCACCACAGCTTCTGTCATCTGTAATTACTTTCAGAAGTGTTTCCAATAGCCTGCAAATATCGTCAAAATGTCGTAAAAAAGTTTTATATGCTTTAGAACATAAGACTTGATTGTTCTTGGGTCTTTATCTGGAAATATACAAATGCAAATCTGTTCCCAAATGCAATTTGATTTTTGCCAGATGCAGTTTTTAAAAAATCGAATAACTGCTCGTTGCCGACATAGCGTGAAAAATGAAACGGGTACAATTTGACTATTGCGTCTGCGATCATAGCAGGCGTAACGAGTAATTTCTGTTTCTTACCCATCGCTGGCAAAAATCGTATTGACCGTCTAAATAAATAAAAAAACAGAAATTAATATGCACCTCTCAAAGCGTGAAAAAATTGCGAGACACGCTGACAATGACTATTGACAGTAAGAATATTTAATTAGAAAGTATCAAAAGAGCATCTAACTCAGTAATCCGACGCGAAAGCGGCAACAGTGAAATTGCCGCACTTCGAGATACCTGATTAAGGAAAGAGCGCGGGAGAACGACGCAGTCAAAGCTCGGGGGTGACGTGTGCGCTCGGGTTGATTCGAATCAGCCAGTGTCGAACAACAGACAGTCACAATATTATATTGACCGCGTCACAATATAATCTCCAGCAGACCATGCCGCTCAGTAGCAGTCGAACGGATTGATTCTTACTAGAAACCTTAAACCAATTAATCAACAAAGTGTCGATAAGACGAACTCAACGGTTGTCTGCTGAACATACCTGTTACGTATCATCCACTAAAGTCGTCGTGCGATTTTAGATACTAAGTCGAGGTGTGTACGGTTCACGACTGCGGGGAGAATTAATATTTTCAGACGTCGCGATCTCCCCCACCATCACTGTTCCGCCGAAAAAGTCCTTATTGGTTGCTTCGATTGATGAAACGCGAATGAGGTGAACACGTGATGACGGTGTCTTGCGATCATCGGCGTCGCGGTTCCCTTTAAACTCAAGCCGCCAGACGGAACATGTGGCGACATGATTGTCGCTGAATTCGCGGGTGTTTAAATACGGGTGTTTACCTACCCGTCATGCACGACTTTAGTGGATGATACATAACATCTATTATCTCTGTTTATCTCGTGCTGAGCGCACACGGACGCTTTCACTGTTGCCGCCGCCGCCGCACTCGCGTCATTTCTGACTTGTCAGATACTCTCACTGCCGATAGCCATTGTTAACGCGTATTATATAATTATTTCAACCTTTAAGAAATGTATATCTTCTTTGTTTTCCGATAATTTTTCCGACTTAAACCTCTTGCGGTCAATACAATCCCTCACCAGCGATAAGCACAAAACGAAATCTATTCGTTTCGTCTGCTATAATCATAGATGCAATAATTGAATTAAATCTGTTTCAATTTTTACATAATGTGGGTAAGAAATTATGTGATTCATTTAAAAATCGCATTATGGACTTTGCGCAAAAAAAAATGAAATGACAGTTAATAAATAATTAATAATAATTAAGGGAAACCGCGTCTTGTCGCGAATGCTTGCTGAATCGTTTTATTGTTACAAGAACGTGATCTCCTAAAAATTTGGAGAGATTCGTTCTTTGCTATAGGTCGCCGCTGAATAAATTTTTAATAAATAATTAATAATAATTAAGGGAAACCGCGTCTTGTCGCGAATGCTTGCTGAATCGTTTTATTGTTACAAGAACGTGATCTCCTAAAAATTTGGAGAGATTCGTTCTTTGCTATAGGTCGCCGCTGAATAAATTTTTAATAAATAATTAATAATAATTAAGGGAAACCGCGTCTTGTCGCGAATGCTTGCTGAATCGTTTTATTGTTACAAGAACGTGATCTCCTAAAAATTTGGAGAGAATCGTTCTTTGCTATAGGTCGCCGCTGAATAAATTTTTAATAAATAATTAATAATAATTAAGGGAAACCGCGTCTTGTCGCGAATGCTTGCTGAATCGTTTTATTGTTACAAGAACGTGATCTCCTAAAAATTTGGAGAGAATCGTTCTTTGCTATAGGTCGCCGCTGAATAAATTTTTAATAAATAATTAATAATAATTAAGGGAAACCGCGTCTTGTCGCGAATGCTTGCTGAATCGTTTTATTGTTACAAGAACGTGATCTCCTAAAAATTTGGAGAGAATTCGTTCTTTGCTATAGGTCGCCGCTGAATAAATTTTTAATAAATAATTAATAATAATTAAGGGAAACCGCGTCTTGTCGCGAATGCTTGCTGAATCGTTTTATTGTTACAAGAACGTGATCTCCTAAAAATTTGGAGAGATTCGTTCTTTGCTATAGGTCGCCGCTGAATAAATTTTTAATAAATAATTAATAATAATTAAGGGAAACCGCGTCTTGTCGCGAATGCTTGCTGAATCGTTTTATTGTTACAAGAACGTGATCTCCTAAAAATTTGAAGAGATTCGTTCTTTGCTATAGGTCGCCGCTGAATAAATTTTTAATAAATAATTAATAATAATTAAGGAAACCGCGTCTTGTCGCGAATGCTTGCTGAATCGTTTTATTGTTACAAGAACGTGATCTCCTAAAAATTTGGAGAGAATCGTTCTTTGCTATAGGTCGCCGCTGAATAAATTTTTAATAAATAATTAATAATAATTAAGGGAAACCGCGTCTTGTCGCGAATGCTTGCTGAATCGTTTTATTGTTACAAGAACGTGATCTCCTAAAAATTTGGAGAGAATTCGTTCTTTGCTATAGGTCGCCGCTGAATAAATTTTTAATAAATAATTAATAATAATTAAGGGAAACCGCGTCTTGTCGCGAATGCTTGCTGAATCGTTTTATTGTTACAAGAACGTGATCTCCTAAAAATTTGGAGAGAATCGTTCTTTGCTATAGGTCGCCGCTGAATAAATTTTTAATAAATAATTAATAATAATTAAGGGAAACCGCGTCTTGTCGCGAATGCTTGCTGAATCGTTTTATTGTTACAAGAACGTGATCTCCTAAAAATTTGGAGAGAATCGTTCTTTGCTATAGGTCGCCGCTGAATAAATTTTTAATAAATAATTAATAATAATTAAGGGAAACCGCGTCTTGTCGCGAATGCTTGCTGAATCGTTTTATTGTTACAAGAACGTGATCTCCTAAAAATTTGGAGAGATTCGTTCTTTGCTATAGGTCGCCGCTGAATAAATTTTTAATAAATAATTAATAATAATTAAGGGAAACCGCGTCTTGTCGCGAATGCTTGCTGAATCGTTTTATTGTTACAAGAACGTGATCTCCTAAAAATTTGGAGAGATTCGTTCTTTGCTATAGGTCGCCGCTGAATAAATTTTTAATAAATAATTAATAATAATTAAGGGAAACCGCGTCTTGTCGCGAATGCTTGCTGAATCGTTTTATTGTTACAAGAACGTGATCTCCTAAAAATTTGAAGAGATTCGTTCTTTGCTATAGGTCGCCGCTGAATAAATTTTTAATAAATAATTAATAATAATTAAGGGAAACCGCGTCTTGTCGCGAATGCTTGCTGAATCGTTTTATTGTTACAAGAACGTGATCTCCTAAAAATTTGGAGAGAATCGTTCTTTGCTATAGGTCGCCGCTGAATAAATTTTTAATAAATAATTAATAATAATTAAGGGAAACCGCGTCTTGTCGCGAATGCTTGCTGAATCGTTTTATTGTTACAAGAACGTGATCTCCTAAAAATTTGGAGAGAATCGTTCTTTGCTATAGGTCGCCGCTGAATAAATCTTTAATAAATAATTAATAATAATTAAGGGAAACCGCGTCTTGTCGCGAATGCTTGCTGAATCGTTTTATTGTTACAAGAACGTGATCTCCTAAAAATTTGGAGAGATTCGTTCTTTGCTATAGGTCGCCGCTGAATAAATTTTTAATAAATAATTAATAATAATTAAGGGAAACCGCGTCTTGTCGCGAATGCTTGCTGAATCGTTTTATTGTTACAAGAACGTGATCTCCTAAAAATTTGGAGAGATTCGTTCTTTGCTATAGGTCGCCGCTGAATAAATTTTTAATAAATAATTAATAATAATTAAGGGAAACCGCGTCTTGTCGCGAATGCTTGCTGAATCGTTTTATTGTTACAAGAACGTGATCTCCTAAAAATTTGGAGAGAATTCGTTCTTTGCTATAGGTCGCCGCTGAATAAATTTTTAATAAATAATTAATAATAATTAAGGGAAACCGCGTCTTGTCGCGAATGCTTGCTGAATCGTTTTATTGTTACAAGAACGTGATCTCCTAAAAATTTGGAGAGAATTCGTTCTTTGCTATAGGTCGCCGCTGAATAAATTTTTAATAAATAATTAATAATAATTAAGGGAAACCGCGTCTTGTCGCGAATGCTTGCTGAATCGTTTTATTGTTACAAGAACGTGATCTCCTAAAAATTTGGAGAGAATCGTTCTTTGCTATAGGTCGCCGCTGAATAAATTTTTAATAAATAATTAATAATAATTAAGGGAAACCGCGTCTTGTCGCGAATGCTTGCTGAATCGTTTTATTGTTACAAGAACGTGATCTCCTAAAAATTTGGAGAGAATTCGTTCTTTGCTATAGGTCGCCGCTGAATAAATTTTTAATAAATAATTAATAATAATTAAGGGAAACCGCGTCTTGTCGCGAATGCTTGCTGAATCGTTTTATTGTTACAAGAACGTGATCTCCTAAAAATTTGGAGAGAATCGTTCTTTGCTATAGGTCGCCGCTGAATAAATTTTTAATAAATAATTAATAATAATTAAGGGAAACCGCGTCTTGTCGCGAATGCTTGCTGAATCGTTTTATTGTTACAAGAACGTGATCTCCTAAAAATTTGGAGAGATTCGTTCTTTGCTATAGGTCGCCGCTGAATAAATTTTTAATAAATAATTAATAATAATTAAGGGAAACCGCGTCTTGTCGCGAATGCTTGCTGAATCGTTTTATTGTTACAAGAACGTGATCTCCTAAAAATTTGGAGAGAATCGTTCTTTGCTATAGGTCGCCGCTGAATAAATTTTTAATAAATAATTAATAATAATTAAGGGAAACCGCGTCTTGTCGCGAATGCTTGCTGAATCGTTTTATTGTTACAAGAACGTGATCTCCTAAAAATTTGGAGAGATTCGTTCTTTGCTATAGGTCGCCGCTTAATAAATTTTTAATAAATAATTAATAATAATTAAGGGAAACCGCGTCTTGTCGCGAATGCTTGCTGAATCGTTTTATTGTTACAAGAACGTGATCTCCTAAAAATTTGGAGAGAATCGTTCTTTGCTATAGGTCGCCGCTGAATAAATTTTTAATAAATAATTAATAATAATTAAGGGAAACCGCGTTTTGTCGCGAATGCTTGCTGAATCGTTTTATTGTTACAAGAACGTGATCTCCTAAAAATTTGGAGAGATTCGTTCTTTGCTATAGGTCGCCGCTGAATAAATTTTTAATAAATAATTAATAATAATTAAGGGAAACCGCGTCTTGTCGCGAATGCTTGCTGAATCGTTTTATTGTTACAAGAACGTGATCTCCTAAAAATTTGAAGAGATTCGTTTTTTGCTATAGGTCGCCGCTGAATAAATTTTTAATAAATAATTAATAATAATTAAAGGAAACCGCGTCTTGTCGCGAATGCTTGCTGAATCGTTTTATTGTTACAAGAACGTGATCTCCTAAAAATTTGGAGAGAATCGTTCTTTGCTATAGGTCGCCGCTGAATAAATTTTTAATAAATAATTAATAATAATTAAGGGAAACCGCGTCTTGTCGCGAATGCTTGCTGAATTGTTTTATTGTTACAAGAACGTGATCTCCTAAAAATTTGGAGAGAATCGTTCTTTGCTATCGGTCCCAGCTAAATAAATTTTTAATAAAAAATTAATAATAATTAAAGGAAACCGCGTCTTGTCGCGAATACTTGCCAGATCATTTTGTTATTACAAGAACGTGATCTCCTAAAAATTTGGAGAGAATCGTTCTTTGCTATAGGTCGCCGCTGAATAAATTTTTAATAAATAATTAATAATAATTAAGGGAAACCGCGTCTTGTCGCGAATGCTTGCTGAATCGTTTTATTATTACAAGAACGTGATCTCCTAAAAATTTGGAGAGAATCGCTCTTTGCTGTGTTGTACAGTTATTTATCGAATAATTTATAACAGTTAAAATATATTTTTATATCAAACTGATGAAAAAACAGTTTAAATATTGTGAAAAAATATATATATATAGATATATTTAATTTTCATTAATTAATTAATTACATCTTAGAAAAACCCAGTGGTTGATAATAATTAACCTATGATATGTTCGTGCCCCCCGAGGAACCCACATGATATTCGGCCCTGGCCGCGCGACGTTTCGCTGCTAGCTCCCGCTGCTAGCTTCAGCGACATCCCAAAATAGTCGATGCCGGTAAGGCGTAATGTGCTCGTCACGTCTCAAATTAAAAACAAAACGAATAGCACAATTTAAGAGCCTCTGAAGTCTAGTATTTAGCTCATCAGTCACGTCGTTGTATACAAGGGAGCAGTAGTCCAGCAAAGGGAGAATCAAGGTGGTCACAAGTTTAACGCGTAGATTAAGTGATAAAGAATTCTTGTGAAATTTTAGCTTATAGAGTGTAAAGTGTACTCTTCTTGAAATGTGAGAAACATGGGCCTCCCAGGATAGGTCGGAGCGCATGATGACCCCGAGGTTTCGAGTCTCTGTAACAAATGGGATGGAGGTACCGCCTACGGAAATGAGAGGTAAGTCATTCAGATTTAAGCGACCAACGTGACTCCTGCTTCCAAAGATTAGAACCTTTGATTGAGAGTCAGTCCGTTGGTAGCAGCAAATTCGGAGATGACACCCACGTCATGTGCAACGAGCTGTAAGGCGACATTCAGTTGACTGAGGGGACTTCTGCGATAGATCTGTGTATCATCAGCAAAAATGATGCGCTCGGTGAATCTGAGGAAGGCACCGATGTCGTTAATAAATAAGGAAAAAAGGAGAGGACCTAAAACGGATCCTTGAGGAACACCAGAAGTAACCGACAGCCAGTCAGAGAACACGCCCTCCAAGTCAACGACAGCCTGACATCGGCCAGTAAGATAAGAAAAAATTAACTTGAGAGCCGAATCAGAAAACCCTAGTTGTCTGAGTTTGGTCAAGAGTAGAAGATGACAGACCGTGTCAAAGGCTTTGCTGAAGTCGAAGAGGACGAGAATCAACACATCACCCACGTCGACGCCATACTTGATATCGTGAAGCAACCGTAGCAAAGCAGACTGGGTGGAATAGCCTTTACGGTAACCGGATTGACGATCGTCGAGAATGCGATGAGTAGTTATGAAGTCCGAGATCTGGCGGTGTAGGATTTTTTCGAACAACTTGGAAAGTTCACACAGGTTAGCGATAGGTCTCGTGTCTGAAGGAGAAGCAGGTGATTTAACTTTGGAAAGCGGGCGTAAAATGGCTCGCTTCCACAGAGACGGGAAGTGACTGAATTTGAGACAACAGTTAAAAAATGCAGTGAGAAGATTACCAATCTGAGGCAGAGCCAGGGCTATAATGTATAGTGGTAACTGATCACAACCCGAGGTAAGGGAAACGGAAGAAGTGGAGACAAAGGAGCTAAGGTCGTTAAAAGTGATCTGAGAAAAACTGAAGAGTGGTGCGTCAGGTACTGTAGATGAGATAATGTCAGAAAATTGAGAAAGTGTGCAAGAAGGAAAGCAGTTAGAGATGGAGGCATAATGGGCGTTTAAAATGTCTCGGGAAAAAAAGTTGAGAGGAGAAGATAAAGGAGACTCGATGAGACCAAGACTAGCAAGATTACGCCATAACCTGGATGGATCGGAAATAGTAGACAATCTCGCCATGTGATAGCGCTCCCTGGCCCTTCTCAAGTCATTTGTGAGATCATTCCTGTATTGCCTGTAGATGTAAAGATCTAGAATGTTTCGCGACCTCCGGGCAACATTATAAAGACGATTGCGTTGTTTGATTCTGCGAGCAAGTTGAACAGTAAGCCAAGGCGCAGCTGGACGAGAAACACGAAAAGTGCGGATGGGCGCATACTTGTCGAGACAAGAAGTGAAGTCGTTGGTTAGGGTGTTTAAAATGTCATCCAAGTCAGGCTCACTAAGATTCATTTGACTGAAGTCATGAGCGAAAGAAGAGGACAACATAGCGGTAAGAGTCTCGACGAATCCCGGCTCACAGAAATCCTTATAGCTGCGTCGAACTAAAATACGACTCGAGACAGGTGGAACGACAAACGTGTAATTGAGCTCAATCAGGTCATGGCCGTTAATGAAGGGGGCATCCGATTTACGAAACGATAGAACTTTATCAAGGCTATCAACTATAAAAACGTCTAACCATGAGTCAGAAGAGCAAGTGTGAAAAGTCGGTTGCGACTTAACAACGCTGAGCGACAACTGCGAGACCATATCTCTAAGGTGATCGGATTCATAGGACGAAGCAAGAAGATTACAGTTAAGATCGCCCGAAATGATTATATTCTTGTAGTTATGCATGAAAGTGGTGAGAGCATCAACGTATTTACAAAAGTTTTTACCCTTGGGTCTACGATACATAGACGTGAATAAGAGAGGCTCACAATCGTCGCCCCGAACGTCCAGAACAAGAAATTCAGGCTCGTTCAAGAAGACGGGAGGAGACGACGCCAGGACACGCGCCCGCAGCGAATCGTGGATGTAGCAAGCGACACCCCCCCCCCCCTCCCTGCCATGTCTATCAGCTCGCAACAAGTAATATCCAGGGATGCGAACTAGATCATCAGAGACATGAGAATGAAGCCAGGTTTCGGTGATAGAGATAATATGAAAGAAGTTCGATGCGATGAAGGCCTGGATTGACTCTAAGTGGGCAGGAAGGGAGCAGGCGTTAAAGCAAGCAATGCGGAGGCAACCACTCGAAGCAGGAGGTCTCACATCTGTCGCAAGAGATCACTGAAGCTCCGTAAGATCGGCCTCAGAATCGATGGAAATAGGGGGCAGACCTTGAGCCTTACGGACAAAGATGCGACCATCTTTGGTCCAAACGTGTTTATAAGAAAATTGCTTGGCCCAGGCTCGCGCTCGACGCAGTAAGTTATAAATTTGAGTCGGTAGCAGCTCGTTGATATAAATGTGACCGGGAACATCTCCCGAGAACACATCACTCACCGCAAGCCGGCGCTTGCCACGAGCGGCCCGGATGATGTGGTCGCGGATCTCACGCGATTTAAGCGCCACGATTATGGAGCGCGCTAGCCCCGGAGGACGGTCCCCCCCTGAAGCCGGACGCGATCCCGACGCACCACCCGGGGACACAGACCCCCCACGCCCAGCAACCTCACGCGTCTCCAGAACATCCGAAATCAACCGAGGCACCCCAAGAGCGCGAAAAACACCGGCCACCAGTTCATCGGCCGTTAAGGCTAGAGAGCGAGGAATGCCCGAGACGACAATATCGGACGTTCTGGGGACGCGCGACGCAGCAGTCAGGGCGACATCGGCACTCTGAGAGCCAAGAAGCTCAGAGCTCCGAGCCTCCAACGCAGCGATCCTATCACTATGGCTAGCGACGAGTTTGATTACGTCTGGAAGCTGGTTAAGCTTGCTCGCAAAATCGGCATTTACCGCCTCCTGACGTGTTATGAAAGCGGAGATCTTCTTGTCAGACCTCTCGAACGCAGCGCTGAAACTCTTCTCAGATCTATCGAGCCTGGCAGCGAGCCTCTTATCCAACTCATCCATCCTGGTTAAAATGGAACGGAGCATCGCATCAGTGGCAAGAGACTGGGCGCCAGAAACTCCCTCAGCGAGCGGCGACGAGACAACGCTCCCACGATCGCCGGCACGCGGTGCATGCGAATCACCGAGAGAGAGAGAGAGAGAGAGAGAGAGAGAGAGAGAGAGAGAGAGAGAGAGAGAGAGAATTTATTATGCCCAAGCAAAGGCTAAAAGGCAAAAAGTAATATAGAATTACAATACTAAAGCAGATACAACAATATAGCAGTTGCAAGTGCTCTCAATCAATATTGAAATAGGTGGCCACCTCAAGCAAGTAACGTAGGAAGCCATGCAACATACGATCAATGCAATACGGTATAACATAGTATAAAATTAACAAGTCGATAAAGATAACATTATACACAGAATTACCTAATACTATATAAAGCAACCAAAATCTATAGAACAGTAAAAATAAACAACTTAAAACTAATGCACTTATATAACTAACGCACTATAATAATAAACTACTTAAAACTAACGCACTTAAAGCTAATCTACCAATTAACTACTTAACATCTATACTGACGACTCCAATAAAAGAATAAGAAAAGAACAGCAAGTTGATACATTCAGTCAGATTCAGATGTCAGCAGAAATGATCGAAGAAGACTCTTAAATGATACCAAAGACGATGCAGAAGTTATATTGTCAGGGAGCGAGTTCCAGAAGTAAATTGCAGAGATATGAAAGGAGTTTCTGTATGTTACCGTTTTGTGGGCTGGAATGTAGAAGGCCCGAGTAGAGGCAACCAGACGTTCGGATCTCCTCAGCAGTGGATCAGGTACGGTGAAAAGCTCACGAAGGTAAGAAGGTGATCGCATATGGAGGATCCGATACGTCTGGCAGCCCATGAAGTAAAGCCTCCTATTTTCAACACGGAGCCATTCCAATTTTCGCCTGTACGGTGTTATATGCTCATCACGCCTGAGATTATATATGAATCGAATACAGCAATTTACTAGCCTCTGTAATTTAATGTTTAACTCATCAGTCATGCTATGATAAACTAGACAGCAATAATCAATGTGAGGCATTATCAGGGTAACAACTAGCTTTGTCTTTAGCGCAATCGAGAGAGAATTTCTATTGAATTTGAGACTCTACAGTGCATGATGAAGAGATATGGATGACATGCTTCCTCCAAGAAAGATCGGACGTAAGGATAACACCAAGGTTCCTGACTTCACTCACAAAAGGTATTGGCGTATTATTTACCACTACAGGCTGTAAGAGATTTAGATTAATGGTTCCAATATGAGCTCGACTACCAAATATAATGATCTTAGATTTGTTCGGATTGAGCTTGAGACCGTTTACCTCAGCATAATCGAATATGGCCTTGGCATCCCTAGTAATCAATTCGAGACACGATTTATGTCGGCCGGTGAACATGAGAGACAAGCTTGAACATTATCTGCAAAAAGCATATGATGTGTATATAGCAAAACACGGTCTATATTGTTGATATATAGAGAAAACAACGGAGGACCAAGCACAGAGCCTTGCGGTACTCCAGATGACGTGAACAGCCACTCAGATATGTTTCCAACGTCATCTACCACTGCCTGAGATCGGCCTGTCAGGTAAGAGAAAAACCACATTATAGCCTCGTCAGAGAAACCGATCTCTTTCAGCTTTAAGTAAAGTTGAGGATGTGGGACAGTGTCGAATGTCTTGCTAAAATCAAAGAGTATCATTATGGTTATATGGCCATCATCAATCGCGCGCTTGATATCATCACAGACCCTCAAGAGAGCAGACTGAGTATTGTGACCAGAACGGTAAGCAGACTGTCTGGGATTTAACAGATCGAATTCGTCCAGATATTGTGTAATCTGCAAGGCGACAATTTTTTCGAGGATCTTCGACAGTTCAGACAGATTCGCTATCGTTCTCGTGTCAGACGGAAACTGTGGATTTCGAATTTTCGAATGTGGGCGAATTAGTGCCCGCTTTCATTGCAACGGGAACATGGAAGTCTCCAACGATCGGTTGAACAGTGCCGTAAGCACTGAAGAAATCACTGGCCAAGCGATACGCAGAACGTACAACGGAATGCCGTCCGAACCTGACGCATAAGAATGTAGGGGTGCGGTCATGAGAAGCTTAAATACATCACATGGAAGCACGGCTGAGAATCTAAACTGCGGTCGTAATGCTGGTCGAGGAATCTGGGCAATAGCGACAAGTTCTACATGTGAGCATGGCAGCTGAGCCCTAGAGACTGACGCAAAGTACACATTTAGCTGATCGGGTGTAAAAAAGTGTAATGGAGAGACTTGTGTCTGCTTTACCAGACCAAGTCGTGCGAGTTCTCTCCATAGCTTAGCCGAGTCGGTAATTCTGACAAGCGAATTAAAGTGGAATTCACTCTTGGCACGCTTGATATCCACATTGAGTTGATTCCTAAAGTGTCTATAGGCAGTGTAGTCGAGCAAACAGTCCGAGCGCTTGGCCTGTTTGTACATATTGTCTCGGGTGTTGAGACGCGTTTTGAGATCATCTGAGAGCCACCGCGTCGGTGGCCTCCGCACCGCAATCACACGCGCAGGGGCCTGAGCATCGAGTGCTTCGGTCATGGCATCCGACAACGCAGCACAGAGACCATCGACACAGTGACCCCCATCTGCATCCGTGATGGCTTGAATACGCTCAAGGTACTTAGGATTGTTCATAATAGACCTGAGGCAACCACAGAACTCGTCAGCATCAATATCCTTAAAGTTACGTCTTCTAATAGAGCGTTTGGTATTAAAATCAGTGCCAAGTGAGAGCTTTATCTCTATCAGATCATGACCAGCAATAAACGGACTGTCAGACTTATTCAGCTTTAGAATATTATCGCTGTCATCCACAGCCAAAACATCAAGCCACGAGTCAGCTGTGGCTGTATGGTACGTAGCCCCGGTATTCACAATATTCATTGAAATGCTGGACATTAGGTCGCGCAAGTAGTTGGCCTCAAAATTGGTTGACAAGAGGTTGCAATTCAAGTCACCACCGATTATGATATTCTTGTACATATGTGAAGCACTCGTCAGTGTTTCAAAGAATTCATGTAGGAGAAGACCCTTGGGTCTTCTATAGACCGACGCGAATAATACCGACTCATTGTTGGGCAGACGAATCTCAATAATCAAATACTCAGGAGAGTTGAAGTCAACTCTTGGAGAAACAGCTATAATTTTAGCCTTCAATGAGTCGTGAATGAAGCAGGCAACGCCTCCACCACGTCTACCCTCACGATCATGACGAATCAGGAAATATCCATCCGAGGCCACAAGTGCATCGGAAACATCAGAGTGCAGCCAGGTTTCAGATACCGAAATGACATGAAAGAAGTTTGTAACAATGCGCCTCGAAACGCATTGTTTCCGGCGAACATCAGCCGGATGCCGCCCGGCCGAATATCCGCGGGCGAGACAAGGCACGGTGTGCCCTTTATTTAAATCTCATCTCGCGTATAAGTCCGCGAACGGACTTACCGTGGCAACCGACTCGGAGCGCCGAACGGTGCCGAAAACGGCCGAAAGCCGCCGAACGCAATCGCGGCGTCGGGACGCCGTACCTCTCGACCGCTCCGCCGCTCCATCCCGGCGCTCACGATTGCCGTCGCGTATACCCCCGCCACTTCGACATACCGCCGCGGGTATATAAACCAAACGATTGTTACAACAATCAGATTCCACCGTGAGTCAGCAACCGATCAGACCGATTCTCCGCTGCTCTCGGATCCTGAAATCCCGAACTCGAATCCAACCAGGAGTTAGAGAGTCTTCTCTGGCTCTGCCAAGTGACGAATCTAGGCGGTTGACTCGATCCTCTACCTCAAAACCAGTGACACCGGAGTGAACCAGGGTAAGAGAGTTACTCTCTTACTCGCCAAGGGTCTTGGCCACCCGGTGCCGCCTCCTGCCGAAACATACCGATGCGCAAGGATATAAAGAGTCCTCTTTATCTCCGCTAAGGATCTTAACCGCTCGGTCCTGTTTCCAAACGCGAGCCCGCGCGCCCGCGCATTCGCGCTCCGCGTGGCCAATCGCTGGCTGTAATTCCGCTGCATTGTACATATCCACGTTACGATATTTACGCCGTCATATTCCGCGATTTCTGTATATATCCGCGTTACGATATTCACGCCGTCATATTCCGCGATTTCTGTATATATCTGCGATCATTGTATTTCGCTGCATTACGGTTTTCACGCCGTCCTATTCCGCGATTTCTGTATATGGTATATCCGCGATCATTGTATCTCGCTGCGTTACGGTATTCACGCCGTCGTATTCCGCGACTTCTGTATAAATCCGCGTTACGATACTCGCGCCTACAACCTCCGCGATTTCTGTATATATTCAATCTCCGCGATCTCTCTATATGTTCACGCCTTCGATCTCCGCGGCCAAGCGCATGTACTTGATATTCTCAGAATAAATCTTATTAACGTTTTGTTTTAACCGAGTCTTGTGTACGCTATAACGATAGTTTCGGGACTGAGCAATGATTAAACTTCTCCACGTGAATATGATAATACTTTATTCGACTCGACTTCCTTTTCTCGTGGCCGATCCTTGCAACACGTGTACGTCGTTACGCGACGCCAGCGAATCTGCGCCGTAATGTACGCATTCCATGCTCGTCATCCCGAGCATACCGGCGGGAGCGCTGATTGGTCGAAAGCTCGAGCCCGACCATTGGCTACAGCGCATCGGTATCGTCGACATCTCAGCCAATTCGGCGAACGCCCGTATTCGCCGCAGGTCCGTGGAATATCGCTTACACTCGGCTTTTCCTGTCAAGAATGCCTGTCCCTAGGCATTGGGGAGTTCTTTCGTGGGAAGTGTAGACCCATCTAACTAGGTGTCCTTGATCTGGAAATTCTTAGGGTTGTTACCTCACTTCCACTAGTTGGCAACAACAATAGTCCAATTTAAGCTCTACAAAGCCACAACTAGTTGCCGGTCCGGCCACCATTGTCATCTGGAAATAATAGTCATTAACGGCTACTGTGTCGTACTGCGGTAGTGTTATACCTCATTCCTACAACCCCTTGACTACATCTGTACTACATCGTTGTACTGTTACATCAATAATGGCACCCAGCGGCCAACAACAATTTGTAATTTCCAACAGCCCAGTGCATTGTACTGTTACATCAATAATGGCACCCAGCGGCCAACAATACCTTGTAATTTCCAACAGCCCAGCGCGTTGTACTGTTACATCAATAATGGCACCCAGCGGCCAACAATACCTTGTAATTTCCAACAGCCCAGCGCGTTGTACTGTTACATCAATAATGGCACCCAGCGGCCAACACCAATTTGTAATTTCCAACAGCCCAGCGCCTTGTACTATTACATTAACAATGGCACCCAGCGGCCAACAATACCAGCACCGTGGATTAGAACAGCCGAACCCATTAATGTTCGCTGCAATCAATAGCTCACCTTGTACCGTAATCCAGGGCTTCAGATTATCGGCGGCTGCAACCGTCCGACCTCTCTTTCGACCTTCCCTCAGATCCTCAACCTCGTACCGATCGTTGATCAGGACCTTGTGAATCCGGAACGGACCCTTGAATTTTGGGTGCAGTTTCCTGCTACTTCCGGTGGCAGGGTCACTCGTGGTTCGTACCAAAACCTTTTTATACTGTTTGGCATCTCGGCGCGTCTTGTCGTACCGCACCTTCTGCTCCTGCTGTTTCAGGTCGATGTGCGTTTTCATGTCATCCCGCAACTCCGTCAAATCCAACCGATGCACAACATCCTGGATTTCCGTTAGAAAACGGGCCTCCGCCATGCCCCTCGTCTCACAACCAATGAGAGCCTTCATCGGGCTAGTGTTAATACCTTTATTATGCATCGTGTTCAACGCACTCTGGATTGGCTTCACTGCTAAATCCCAATCAGTTCTTGTCCTGCCGTGGTAGCAGCCAACGCCTGTACAATAGTCTTATTGTACCTCTCGCATTGTCCATTGGCTCTTGGAGTGGCCACCGCATTCAACACATGTTTCACGCCGCCATACGTACTGCAGAACGTCCGGAATGACTGGGACGTAAATGCGGTCCCCCGATCGCTAATTATCCTGGAAGGAACTCCAAACAGATAAAACAGATTCGTCAAAATCTTTACAACATATTGCGTCTTCTGACTCTTCACTGCCTCGATAACAGTGAACTTAGTAAATGCATCCACTATCACCAACAGGAATTTGTGATGCCTCCGACTGGTTTCGAATGGACCCACATGATCAATATGTAGCGTGTGGAAGGGTAGCTTCTCAATAATATTCAGCTTGCACTGCTTTTTGCCAGCCGCCTGCTTATAATAGGCACAATTTAAACAAGCTTTGACGTACTTCAGTAGGTAAACTATGGGCGTTCTAACCATGGAGCTCCGAGGGGGGTGAGGGGCGAGGGGAGTCCCCCGGCGGGGGGGGGTACCGCGGAGAGGGGGAGGGGGGTCCCGCGTTTCCGGTCGCACCGTGGGGAGGGGGAGGGGGGTCTCGCGTTTCCGGTCGCGCCGCGGGATGAGGGGGTGGGGGGGTCCCGCGCTTCCGGCGCCGCGGGGAGGGGGAGGGGGGGTACCGCGTTTCCGGTCGCGCCGCGGGGGAGGGGTCCCACGTTTCCGGCGCCGCGGGGTGAGGGGGCCGCGTGCAACGGCCGCGTCGGTCCGCGTGACGTCACACGGCGCGCTCCCGCACGCGTTCTCTCTCCCCCGTTATCTCTTCACCGTTCGCGCGGTCCCTCTCGCTCCCGTCACCCATTCGCGTTCTCTCTCCTTCGCGCGCGATGTCTCTCTATTCCTCTTCGTAGCTCGTATTCATGTTCTCTCCCTCAACAGTATCTTATTTTTTTGGATAATTTTTATTAACTTTAATTTATTTAAATAAACCTGAGGATAAAATCGCAGCGTAATTAAATTTGCATGTCAATGACAAGATATCTTTTTCAAGGACACATTGCGATGATTTCATCAAACACGTGCAAAATTGCAAATTTTGCAATTTCGCGTAAGTCAATGGCGCGTTATTGTTTTCTAGAACATGTCGCGACGCGCGACGTGTCTCGCGATGATTTCATCGAACACGTGCAAAACTGCAAAGTCTGCAATTTCGCATAAGTCAATGACATGATATCTTTTTCAAGGACACATTGCGATGATTTCATCGCACACGTGCAAAACTGCAAATCTTGCATTTTTCTGTTCGATGTACGGCTGCTGCAGTTATACAGATCAATTCATCAAAGTCAATGGCGCGTTATTGTTTTCAAGAACATGTCACGACATGTCTCGCGATGATTTCATCGCACACGTGAAAAACTGCAAATGTTGCAAATATCGCCGATGTACGGCTGCTGAGATCACGATGAAATTTGATAAGACAAAAAAAGCAAACGATGCATCATTAGTGAGGTATAAAATGGATAATCTGGAGGAATACGCTCAGTAGTCGAGGACTGGAAGTCGCGAGTACCAAAAATTGTGTTGGAAAGAGGATCGTGCAATAACATGGAGCAAGAGTTGTTGGAGCAATCCACCCTTTTAAATTCGCGGGAAGACTTTACCGCGTGGGAGCAACAATGCGACGAGTTTATCGAATCGTTGGAAGAACAAAGCCGAATTAAACGGCCACAATTATCCATCGGTCTTAGACAGTCGTTGGTCGCTTGTATCGCACGACTCGAAGGTCTGAAAGACTCGGTACGTCAACGTTTCGTGCATGTGGGTGCCGGATACGGTGCGAGTGAGACAGAACTCAGATAGCGCGAGATAGATACGGCTTTTGAAAGCCGTATACTGACTGGTGCGGCAATAAATTCCAAACACATCGAACCTCGTCAATTTCTCGAAGATGCGAGGGACATTGTACTCGATCGTGTGCGGAACGTCATGATACGGCATGACAATGTAAAAATAAACACAGTGTTTAATGGTGAATTTGTGGCTGGTGACAAACGCGCAAATAAAAGTATCGCCAGAAACTATGAACTCTTTCGTGAGTCCGATCTGCACGAGTGGTACAAGCGACAGGTTATCGAGCCTACCCTAGCATCGCTGGAGGAATTCCAGGAACGCAATAGCGGGTGGGCGTTGTCGCGTATACTTAATTTAACGGTAAATGTGAACAAATATAATCCATTGCACGTGGGGTGTTTTGTGGAAATACCGCGAGAAATTAAAATGAAGAGAGCGGTGATAAACGTGCGATCAATGGACAATGCATGTTTCGCATGGTCAGTGGTGGCTGCTCTGCATCCAGCCCAAAGAAATGCAGATCTGCAATCGTCGTATCCTCATTACACGTCGGTGCTAAATCTCCAAGATATTGAGTTCCCAATGACGTTGGATCAAATTAAAACCTTTGAAAATCACAACGACATCTTCATCAACGTCTACAGCATCGAGAAAAAAAACAAGGAACTTACTATCCTGCCAATACGCCTCACCGACCGAAAGATGGACAGACATGTAAATCTGCTGTATGTGGATAACGACAACGTGGAGCATTTTGCATGCATCAAGAACCTATTCCGCCTCGTGAGTTCGCAATTAAGCACGCACCATAGTCGGAAATACTTTTGCGATCGGTGAGTATACATCCTAATAAATAATAAAAATAATTCTTACGTGAAAGATGCATGAAAAAATTTCATTATTTACAGATGTTTGCACTACTTCTACACGAGCGAGAAATTGGAAGCCCACACCGTCGACTGTCGGGAGATGAACGACTGCGCGATCAAGTTACCGAGCGATAACGACAAGTGGTTGGCCTTTAAGAACCACAACAGGAAGGAACGAGTTCCGTTTGTCGTGTACGCCGACCTCGAGTGCACCCTGGAGAAGATGGAAGCGGATCCGGAAACGTCCAGGTACACGTATCAACATCATCGCGTGTTTAGCATAGGGTACTACGTGCGTTGCTCGTACGACGACTCGTTATCATTGTATCGGTTTCGTCGCGATAAGGATTGCGTTGCGTGGTTTGCCGAGGAGCTAAGACGTTTAGCTCACAATGTAAAGACCATCTTGTCTACTAATGTACCCATGGCAGATT
Source organism: Temnothorax rugatulus (assembly GCA_035220575.1). Classification (NCBI taxonomy): domain Eukaryota; kingdom Metazoa; phylum Arthropoda; class Insecta; order Hymenoptera; family Formicidae; genus Temnothorax; species Temnothorax rugatulus. Next base: position 57,447 of record JASTWL010000805.1, on the reverse strand, counting down.
TCACGCGAGACGAGTGGGAAAAATTTAACAGCGCAACGCACTGTCACGTGTGCGAAAAACCGTTCGAGCCAGACGACGTGCGAGTACGCGATCATTGTCACCTGACCGGTCGGTACAGAGGTCCCGCGCATTCTAATTGTAACTTAAATTACAAAGATTCGCATTGCATTCCCGTAGTTTTTCATAATTTATCGGGCTACGACGCGCATTTTATTATAACGGAAATAGCAACAGCGTACGAAGGACATGTAGATCTGCTTCCAATCACAAAAGAAAAATACATTTCGTTTACAAAAAACGTTAAAAGCACCGAAGATAAAAATGAGAAAACTTGAGTTAAATTACGATTTATCGATTCATACAAGTTTCTCACCGCTAGTCTCGACAAATTGGCATCTTATCTCACCAAGGATAAACTGCGAATATTGCAACGCGAATTTTGTACATTATCCGCAGAAAATTTTGATTTGCTGACACGAAAAGGCGTATTTCCTTACGAGTACATTGACTGCGTCGAAAAGTTGGACGACTCGTGCTTACCACCGCGCGACTCGTTTTTCAGTTCATTGACAGGTGACACCGTATCCGAGAGCGATTACGCGCACGCCGTCAACGTCTGGCAGCGGTTCTCCATTCGAACGCTCGGTGACTACAGCGATTTGTATCTGAAAACCGATGTCTTGCTGTTGGCCGATATTTTTGAAAATATTCGCGATAGCTGCGTCGCGAGTTATGGACTCGATCCGGCGTATTATTACACTCTACCGGGTTTTACGTGGGATGCTATGTTGAAGCATACGCGTATCAATTTCGAACTGCTCACCGACATTGACATGGTCATGTTTATCGAACGAGGTATACGCGGCGGTTTGAGTCAATGTTCAAACAGATACGCGCTGGCCAACAACAAGTACATGCAGTCGTACGATCCATCGAAACCATTGTTGTACCTGATGTATTTCGATGTAAACAACTTGTACGGCTGGGCAATGTGTCAACCATTGCCTTACGCAGATTTTCGATCGATCGACAACGTAACCGATTTTAATGTTATGGATGTTGCGTTGGATTCCTCGATAGGCTACATTCTCGAAGTCGACTTGGAGTATCCGCAACATCTTCACGACGCGCACGCTGACCTACCGTTCTGTCCAACGCGCGATAAACCACCCGGTAAGCGGCAGGACAAGCTCCTCGCAACATTATACGATAAGAAACGTTATGTCATACATTATCGCAACCTGCAGCAGTGTACTCGTCACGGCCTTCGCGTCACAAAGATTCACCGCGTATTGAAATTCGCGCAATCTCCATGGCTTCGCGATTACATAGAACTCAACACGCAATTTAGAACATTGGCCAAGAATGATTTCGAGAAAAATTTATACAAATTGATGAACAACGCTGTGTTTGGCAAAACCATGGAGAATGTGCGCAATCACGTTGACGTGCGACTCGTGACTCGTTGGGAGGGTAGATACGGCGCGGAGGCAATGATTGCGAAACCAAATTTTCACAGTCGAAGCGTCTTTTCGGAGAATCTAGTAGCAATAGAAATGCGAAAACTCGAGGTGAAATTCGACAAACCAATCTACGTGGGTATGTGCATCCTTGATGTATCCAAGACATGTTTGTATAAATTTCATCACGAGTACATGTTACCGTTGTATCGCGACAAGTGTAAAGTCACGTACACCGATACGGACAGTCTCATTTATCACATCGAGTGCGACGACGTATACGATACCATGAAGCGTCACATTAATAGATTTGACACTAGCGATTATGCGATCGATAATGCGTACGGTATCCCACTCGCCAATAAAAAAGTTCCGGGTTTGATGAAGGACGAAAACAACGGTGCGATAATGACCGAATTCGTCGGGCTTAGAGCAAAGATGTACGCCTTGCGAGTCGACGGTAAGAAAGATACGAAAAAGGCTAAAGGTGTTAAGAGTAACGTCGTAGCCAGGTCGATAACGTTCGACGATTACACGCGGTGTCTGCGCGACGAAATTGAAATGACGCGACAGCAGGCTTGCATAAGATCTAAACAACACCGAGGTGTACACCGTGTCCGAAACGAAAATCGCTCTAAGTCCGTACGACGATAAGCGATACATTATACCCGGTTCTACCGAGACGCTGCCATGGGGGCATTATAAAATACAATTGTAAATATATATATATATATATATATATATATATATATTTACAATTGTATTTTATAATGCCCCCATGGCAGCGTCAATATATATACAATATTTTCAAAATATCCAAAAAATGTATTTACAATATATATATATATTGTATATATATTGTATATATATTGTAAATACATTTGGATAATTAGAAAATAAATGACTCATTTGTATGTATAATATGTTTTTATATTGTAATAAATTTGTTACAATACATTATTCTTGTGTATCCATGAATTATGCGAATTATCAAATCTTAACCACTTTACATAAACCTCATCCCCCCTCTTGCGCAAAACTTTTTCAACGAGATACACATCAGGATTAGCAACGCGATGTAACTCGTATTCGTAGAAGCCGCCGGCGACGGGGTTTCTGCAGGAATCTTCCAGTAGATACGTCACGGGATTAGTTTTCTGCACTTTGACGATCTTAAACACCTCCGTGGTCCAATTTGGCGTGTATCCTTTCTCGAAGATTGTCTTGAATTTACTCACGCGTACCGAGTCACCCACTTTGAATCGCGCGGGAGCAGCGATCTTTACGTGACTGTACGCCGTTGTTAGGAGCTTGTCGGCGATCGCGGGGGTAACATCGATGGATCGCATGCCGATGGTTCGATGCTTTCGCGCGTTGTAATCCGATACGAGACCCGGCAGCGAGTCGATCCATTTGTAATTTCCATTGCGCGTAAACATTTTCCACATGTCGTTTTTGAGCGTGCGATTGAATCGTTCGACGACCGATGCCTTCATTACGGAATAGGTCGAATAGTGATTGATATTATGTTTCTTCAAGAGTTTCTGCACGTTTGCGCGTTGTAAAATTCTTTCCCTTTGTCAGTCTGCAGATTTTTTGGACATCTTCCGCCGTCTCGAATTATTTTTGCAATCGCCGTAGTAACCTCGATTCCGCTCTTGGCTTTGAGTGGTACGGTCCATGCGTGCTTGCTCAGCACGTCGATAACGGTGAGTATGTAGTAGTGGCCTCTGTTGAATCGCATGTATGGACGCATCTCGACCACATCCGCCTGCCACAGGTTATCGTATCAGCGCACTGACGCGTCTTCGCGTAAAATTTTTTCTCGCAGGAGCGTGTAGTTCCTCCACCAGCAGCCGTTTTTCAGCCGATTGCTTCTTACTAGCCATGACGATGACGCGCAACTGACGCAGAGATCAGATGTACGTTCTTATCTATTCACGATGATGATTCACAATTACATCTTGAATCACCTTTTGAAGTTCGTTTAGAGTAATTTGCATGTTATTCTGGAATGTGACCATCTTTCTCTCGATTTCATCCTGTCGATCTTTCAAAATTTGCACGCTTTGCTGCACGTAGCGTTTATTGGCGGCATCGCCATCATCTACAGGCGGCGCTATCCGTCGAATCTTGCGCGATTTCGCGTCAAAGTCGGTGGCGACCATGCAAAGAGCGTTATCGCGGACGTAACTTCTGATTAATCCGCTCCATTGATAGTACGGTTCCACACCGCCTCTTCCGAGGTATACCAAACTTGTTGATCGGCATTTCGATGTTGATTGAATGACTCGTCGACGCGCGATTTAATTTATAATAAGTCCATCCTCGCGAAGTTCCTCGATAATCGACAGGATCTCGTTATCGTGACCGTTGTGACCCGCCAGGCGCGAAGCTTCGAGCAGTCGGAGACGATCTACAAGCTCGTTGGGGTCGTCCCAATAAACATAGTCGATCTTGTTGTCGTTTAACGTCATGGCACGCGGTATACCTTTTCCAGCTTTTTTACCCGAAATCGGCGATGCAATTATATGGCCGATCTTGTTGCCGTTTAATGTCATGGCGCGCGGTATACCTTTTCCAGCCTTTTTACCCGAAATCAGCGGTACGATTATCTGTGTGTACTTGTATCCCCTGTTGCCATTTAATCGATCGTGAGCATCATGATTGCGTTTATGAGCATTCGTCATCAACAGAATGCTCTTGTACTTTAGCTTGTCGACCTCCGTGTAGTTCTCGTTATTGGGAAATTTCTTAAAGATCAACTCGTAAAGACCGCGTGTGCCAGCGTATCGTATACCGTCGATAATTATGTTGTCCGCGTTGTCCACGTCAAAACGTTTATTACCGAGCATCATTCTATCGTTGCTGAAATAAATGCCGAACACGGTGTCTAAATCGATTTCTCGATCGCCGCTCAGAACCGCTCCGACTTACTTGTGACTCAATGGACCCAAGCTCTCTCGCAACGTTTCTCGACCCTCAGATGTTTGCAACTGCTGTCGAACGGACGTCACGAGCGAGTCATCCGTGGTTTCGAAAACCTCCTCGTTTGCGAGTGATTCGAGCATCGTGGGTTGTACGGACGGCGCAGAGGTTATCGGTGGTTCATTCAATGGACCTTTCGATCGTTTCGATTTACGCGGTTGTAAAATTTTGGTTATTTCGCTCAAATTAGATGGCACATTTATCGATCGTTTCAACGTAACCGGAGTTGAAGCCATTACAGAGTCGTTAAACGAGGTGTTTGGTCGTTTTCGTTTGAGATTTGGCTCTTCGTCTTCCCACGCCGACGAGGTGTTTGATCGTTTTCGTTTGAGCTTTGGCTCTTCGTCTTCCCACACCGTTTCATTCTCAATCTTCGACACATCAGATTCTTTGCCAACGGTGTTTTCGGCAATCTGCCTCAGAGGCTCGATGATGGGCTTAAAGTGTCTCTCCAACGCGATTTCTTCCTCCATTTTACCGGTTTTCAAGGCGTGATACTTTTTGCGAATCGAATCGCTCGTTTTCGCAATTTGATTTGCTATCCTCTCGCGCTCTCTAATCTCCTCGCTGCTGTCCATGTTGTTCAATCGACTCGTCGACAACAACTAACCACGTTACGGTATCGCAAAGTCGTTAAATCCCTTTCTGTATCGACCTTTCGAAATCGCGCTGTCCTTGTCTATCACCACGAATCCATACTTTTATCGCCAACATGTATGACACAATTTACTGAAATCATCGTAAGACATATCTGTGTTTACGTGATCGTTGTATACGTGTTTCAGATTGGTGCTATCCTATTTAAACATAATCAATAAATTCGCGTTGTCGCGTATAAGATGCTTCGGTATCTTTGCATACGTCTGACAAAAATAGAAGGAGTCAACGTCCGCGTGCCGGCCCATTGCAAAGTATTCTCTTATCGTATCCTGCTTGTCGCACGCCACGTCATCAAAGATAAAAATAGAATTCGGGAGCGCCTTGCTCGGTGGAACGACGTCACTGTTATTCGAGAACGTAAAGTAGCCAATCTCTTCTATCGGTGTTAGTATATTCTCCAAATATCGATATTTCGGTTGTTGCAACGATTTCGAGTACACGTACACGTTCTCGAAACGTACACCGTGCGCACTTTCCAGCAAGCTTATCAAGACGTTTGTCTTGCCGCAATTCGACGGACCGCAGATGATACCGCGTATAGAAATCGGTAGCATGTCTCCATGTTTGCGTACCTCTTTCGTTAACTGTATCTTATCGTCAAAGTTTGTCACTTTGATCGTCCGCGACTGTCGTACGAACCGCAGTTTACCTCCCCTCCACAACAAATGAAAAACAGTATCGAGAAAGCTGGCCTATTTATAGAGGCGCGTAGAGCTGAGATGCTCAGTGTTTAAAATGTTTTTGCTCGTGTCGGATAACAGCGATATTTACGATTTAACCGCCGAGCAGTTAAAGTATATACCAAAGGTCATTCTACTACGACAGTTTTATAATTACATAGATTATTTGTGGGATAAGCTTCCGGAACAAATCAAGGCAGATTCGGAGGTTCAGCAATATCGTCGTTGTTACGAGCATTACAATCAACCGTGTCAGCTATCGCACGTCGACGGTCCCGCGCCATTGATAAAGAACTGCGGCGAATGTCTACGAAAAAAATTTGTGGAGGTCTATTAAATCGCGCGATAAACGCACTTCCGATCGAATTACATATCCCCGGCTATCAATTTTGTGGTCCGGGAACTCGTTTAGAAACACGATTGGCAAGAGGTGATCAGGGTATTAATCCATTGGACGCAGCGTGTCGCGAGCACGACATAGCTTACTCGCGTAGCAACGATCTCGCAGAATGACACGTGGCAGACAATATACTCGCCGCGAAAGCGCGAAAACGTGTCACCGCCAAAGATTCGATTCTCGGAGAGAAAGCAGCAGCTACAGCCGTCTGGGCGGCCATGAAGACTAAAACGAAACTCGGTATGGGTTTGAAAACGAAGAAAAAGAAGAAGAACAAGCGAATACTTCCGGTAGCGAAACGCGGCGGTATTCTGCCGATCCTTCCGTGCGTTGTTGGGGGTTCTCGGATCGGTCGGCGAAACGGCGGGAGTCACAAAGGCCGCGAACGATAACAAAGCCGCGCGGCGTCAGCTGGAAGAGATGCAACGTCACAATCGCGCCATGGAAGGTCACGGACTTTATCTCGCTCCGTACAAACGCGGACGGGGAGTCTCGAGAAAAAAAAAAAACGTCGAGGAAACGCTAAAAATCCCCAAGGGTGTAACTACCAACGTACAACTGCAACAATTGGCAAAACGTATGCGCATTCCATATTTTAGAGGTATTTTCATGCGCGACTCGTTACCGAACGGCGGTGTACGTCGAAACGAGAGTGGCATCGTGAATTAGAATAACGCCGAGGGACCGGGTACTCACTGGGTGGCGTACGCGAAGAGGGGAGGTTGTGCCATATATTTCGACAGTTTTGGCAATCTTCGACCACCGAGAGAATTGGCGCAGTATCTGAAGAACAATGTAATAGAGTACAATCGCACGCTTTATCAGCGATACGATCAGAGCAATTGCGGACAACTGTGTCTGCGCTTTCTACAGACGGTTGACAATCAATTTAAAGACCGGCGTTACGCTGTTTAATCTCAGTATTCATTCAAACATGTCACTGACATTTACGCTCACCGGCAAGAGCAGCATCCTCGCGGTAAGCTACTTTCCCGCCGTGGATTTGAGCGATGGCGATTACGAGCTCGGTTTGACAGATTTTGAAACCTATCACACGATACCAAATGTAAATTCGTCGAACAATAAATTCTACTATGACGACGACGACAAGGAGATTACCATTCCCGAAGGATCGTATGAACTGCGTGATATAAACATGTATCTGAAACGCGCCCTTTTATGGAACCACTCCAATAATGTCTCGACAAACGAAGATGGAGAGCACCCATTGATTATTATTCGGGCTAATAACAATACGATGAAGAGCGAGATCAAGTGCGCTTATCGGATAAATTTCAAAAAACCGAACAACATTGGATCGCTGCTGGGATTTTCAACGAATCGCGTGCTGGAGTCGCGACAATGGCACGAATCGGATGTTCCGATAAATATCATCAACGTAAACATCATTCACATAGAGTGCAACGTGAGTACTGCGGGTGCGTACAGCAACGACAAGTACGTGCACACGATACACGAGTTTTCACCGAGTGTGCCTCCTGGATATAAGATATCGGAAACGCCGGCACGGATCATTTACCTTCCGATCATCGTACGGAGCATTTCGGACTTGACGCTTCGCGTCGTGGATCAGGACGGTCGATTGATTGATTTTCGCGGAGAGGAGATCACCGTTAGACTGCACGTACGAAGACGACAGCGGTAACGTGAGATGCTCGTACTGAACGAAGCTGAGCAGGTGCAACAGACGAGAAAGAAAATTAGAGAGACAATCCGATTGCCAAAGAAGAAACTCACTGCGTCGAACGTTGAATTTTTGAAATCATTGGGTTTCGTCGTACGAAATGGCTAATATCTTAAACATTGGAGGTGAACCGATCTTTGACGATAGCATCGTCAAGATTGAGACACACACGTACAATCCGTACGCCAACAAGACGTTTGGACACAACGATGAGATAAGAATACCCATACAACAGCAGGATTTATACACATTGCCGTGCGAGAGCATTCTCTACGTTGAAGGAAGATTGACGATAAAGAGAAGGAATGACGACGAGTCTCAGGCAACGCTTGCGAATAATTGCGTAGCGTTCATGTTTGATGAAATTCGATTCGAGCTCAATGGCGTGGAGATTGATCGCAACAGAAACGTTGGAATAACCAGTACCATCAAGAACTACGTATCGCTATCGTATAACAAATCTCAACTCATGCGGAATGCTGGATGAGACGTTACATCGAGCATATCGGAAGGATACTTCAGCTTTTGCGTACCGCTCAAGAAGTTGCTGGGCTTTTGCGAGGATTACAAATGCGTGATTGTTAACGGTCGTCAAGAAATAATTTTGATACGAGCGCGTAGCGATAACAATTGCATTGTAGGAAATCCGGCGACGGAGCCGGAAATTGAATTGTTTAAAGTACAGTGGCGAATGCCTCACGTTACATTAAACGAGGTCAATAAGCTATCCATGCTACGGGCCTTGGAAAGCGGGCGATATCTTAGTGTTAGTTTCCGTTCGTGGGATCTGTATGAGTACCCCATGTTGCAGAACACGACCAAGCATTCGTGGGCCGTCAAAACGGCGACTCAGCTGGAGAAGCCGCGGTACGTTATCTTTGCGCTGCAGACCGGCCGCAAGAATATCATATCGCGAAATGTTAGTATATTCTTCTAGTTTAGTTAGTAACTTTATCTAAACTCCGAATGTTATCCGTACGATGACATGAATCTGGATTTTGGCAAAAATCGATACGCCGTCCTTTTCGATATGTACGCGCGTTTTCGTAAAACTTATTACGGATATGATGACAGTGATACGCTTTGCAGCGTGTATACATTCCTTCAGAACAGACAGAAGGACCTTTTGTTGTCATTGATTGCTCGCGACAAAACGAATCTGTCAAGAGCGCCACCGTGGATGTGCGAATAGAATTTGACTGCAAAGAGAATGTACCGGCAAATACCGCCTATTGTCTCATCTTGCATAATCGCGTAATCGAATACTGTCCGTTGTCGAACGTAGTGCGCAAAATCATGTAAATTGCAATATCAGCAGATATTGCGATATAAGAGGCATAGATGTACCGCGATAAGACACAGATTGCTCCGCCGTTTCGTCATGATCGTACCAACGTTTGTCGATCTGCAAGGATTCATCGTCGGGATGAAATTTGTCGTAAAAGAGGTGGCGGTTCTGCGAAACGGGACCGTTTTGGCGCATTACATGTTTACACTCCCCATGCCGTGGAGTCTCTTCACAAAATCCGGCAAGTCATGCGCTTCCTGGTTGATTCGCAATCACCATGGACTACGATGGGAGGACGGAAACGTGCCGTACAGCATGACGAAACATCTAATTACATCGGCCGTACTTGGAGAGGGCGACGAGACGTCGACTCTTGTGTACGTCAAGGGATGCCAGAAACGAGAATGGCTGGTGGATCTGCTTGAGAATAAAGCGAGAAGAAACCTAAACATTGAGACTTTGGACGCAGATTACGAAGATATCGAATCTCTAAATAATCTAGATGTTACTAATACTATACGATGCGAAAAACATATTAAGAATTGCGCATTACAAAATGTATTAAAAATATTTAAGTGGTGGTCGCGACACCAGAACAGTAGTGATTTTTTGAAATAAACTATATATGTATATATAAATGTTTTTATTTCCTTTTTCCCACATAGTTTGTAGTATAATATGGATGTTTTAGTTGTTTTTAAATATGTTTTAGTTGTTTAATAACTGTTTTTAAAAATGTTTAAAAGATGTTTTAATGATGTTTTAGTTGTTTGATAGTTGTATTTAAAGATGTTTTAGTTGTTTGATAGATGTTTTAAAGATGTTTTAGTTGTTTGATAGCTGTTTTTAAAGATGTTTTACTTGTTTAAAAGATGTTTTAAGGATGTTTTAAAGATGTTTTAAAGATGTTTACATGTTTGATAGTTGTTTTAAAGATGTTTTAGTTGTTTGATAATTGTTTTAACCATGTTTTTAGTTGTATGATAGATGTTTTAAAGATGTTTTAGTTGTTTGATAGCTGTTTTTAAAGATGTTTTACTTGTTTAAAAGATGTTTTAAAGATGTTTTACTTGTTTGATAGTTGTTTTAAAGATGTTTTAGTTGTTTGATAGCTGTTTTTAAAGATGTTTAAAAGATGTTTTAAAGATGTTTTAAAGATGTTTTACTTGTTTGATAGTTGTTTTAAAGTTGTTTTAGTTGTTTGATAGCTGTTTTTAAAGATGTTTTAAAGATGTTTTAGTTGTTTGATAGCTGTTTTTAAAGATGTTTTAGTTGTTTTAAAGATGTTTGATAGCGGTTCGATAGCAGTTGATCTGTATAACTGTACATCGGCGATATTTGCAAGATTTGCAGTTTTGCACGTGTGCGATGAAATCATCGCAATGTGTCCTTGAAAAAGATTGATGTCATTGATTTATGCAAAATTGCAAAATTTGCAGTTTTGCACGTGTTCGATGAAATCATCGCGAGACACGTCGCGACATGTTCTAGAAAACAATAACGCGCCATTGACTTACGCGAAATTGCAAAATTTGCAATTTTGCACGTGTTCGATGAAATTATCGCAATGTGTCCTTGAAAAAGATATCATGTCATTGACATGCAAATTTAATTACGCTGCGATTTTATCCTCAGGTTTATTTAAATAAATTAAAGTTAATAAAAATTATCCAAAAAAATAAGATACTGTTGAGGGAGAGAACATGAATACGAGCTACGAAGAGGAATAGAGAGACATCGCGCGCGAGGGAGAGAGAACGCGAATGGGTGACGGGAGCGAGAGGGACTGCGCGAACGGTGAAGAGATAACGGGGGAGAGAGAACGCGTGCGGGAGCGCGCCGTGTGACATCATGCGGACCGACGCGGCCGTTGCACGCGGCCCCCTCATCCCGCGGACCCCTCCCCCGCGGCGCCCAAAAAGGCGGCCCCCTCACCCCGCGGCGCCGGAAACGTGGGACCCCTCCCCCGCGGCGCGACCGGAAACGCGGTACCCCCTCCCCCTCCCCGCTGCGCCGGAAGCGCGGGACCCCCCTCCCCCTCATCCCGCGGCGCGACCGGAAACGCGGGACCCCCTCCCCCTCCCTGCGGCGCGACCGCAAACGCGGTACCCCCCCTCCCCGCGGCGCCGGAAGCGCGGGACCCCCCCCGTCCCCCTCATCCCGCGGCGCGACCGCAAAACGCGGTACCCCCCTTCCCCTCCCCGCGGCGCGACCGCAAACGCGGGACCCCCTCCCCCCCCCGCGGTACCCCCCGCCGGGGGACCCCCTCGCCCCTCACCCCCCCTCGGAGCTCCATGGGTAGAACGCCCATAGTTTATCTACTTACTTCGCTACGAACCGTCTCATGCCGGCGAACCAGTAGTTCCTCTGGATACGCTCCAACGTCTTCTCGGCCCCCATGTGGCCAGCATCATCGTGGCACAGCCTGCAAACCTGCATCCGTGCTATTCGTGGTACCACCCACGCTTTACCGCGATCTCCCAGACGTCGGTACACCTTGCCATCTTGCAGCACGTTTTCGTTGAAATAATGCTTGGCTTCGCCTATTGGCTTTCCCTCCATCAATATAGTTCGAATCCGCGCCAGTTGCTCGTCCTGCAGCTGAGCAGCAAGTATCCAGTCGCCTTCGGTAATGTCGACTTGCACGACTTCCAGCGTTCCAGCGTCAACGGCATGGGATTTCGACTGAGTGCGTCAACATGCGTCATCTTTGTTCCAGCACGGTACTCAATATCGAAAGTGTACTCTTGCACCTCCAACCACCATCTGGCTATCCGCGGCAACAAATCTCGCTTTGCGAATGTCGCCCGCACAGCATTACAATCGGTTACAACCTTAAATTGTATCCCTAGTACATACACTCTAAAATATCGCAACGCCGATACGACCGCCATCGTTTCCAGCTCATACGAATGGTAATGACGCTGGTCCGCTGTTGTCTGCTTACTAAAGTAGGCTATCGCCACCATCTTATCATCAACTAATTGTAACAGGACTGCGCCTACGCCGATGGCGCTCGCATCAGTGTGTATTTCCGTCGGCTTATCCGGATCGAAAATTGTCAACATCGGTCGCGTGGTCAATTTCCCTTTAATCGCATCGAATGCTTCCTTCTGTTCTTTCGCCCATACCCATGGTTCGTTCTTTCTCGTCAGTCTCGTTAATGGTTCTGCCATCGTCGCAAAACTGGCAATGAACCGTCTGAAATAGCTCGCCAGTCCTATGAACTGTCGTACCTGTTTGACGCATCGAGGTGCTTCCATGCACAGCACAGCCTCAATTTTCCGACGTCCGGGTCGAACTCCTCGACTACTAATCTCTCTACCTAAGTACTCTATGGACTCCGCAAAGAACGAGCATTTATTTAACTTAAGAGTTAAATGATGTGCTCGGAATACTTCCAGTACTCGGCGCAACCGACTCATACCCTCTTCTATCGTTTTGGATGGTATAATTACATCATCCAAATACGGAAACGCTACTTCACCTTTCAACACTTTATCCATCAATTCCTGAAAAGCTCCGGGCGCATTCGTTGGGCCAAATGGCATCCGCAACCACTTATAGTGGCCATCTGGTGTTATAAAAGCCGTCTTTTCGATTGAGTCGTCCGCCATTGGTAGTATCCCGACGCTAAATCCAATCCCGTAAAATAACAACTACCGCCCAATTGATCTACCCGATCTTTGATCCGCTGCATAGGGTACGACTTTTTAATCGTAATTGCATTTAATTTCCGAAAATCAATGCACATACGATATTCTCCATTGCTTTTCTTCACGAGCACGACCGGACTTTCATACGGTGAATTCGACTCCCGGATTATATTGTTTGTTAATAGTTCGTCGACTATATCCCTTAATATTCGTTTCTCAAATTCAGCTATCCGATACGGACGATAGACTACAGGTACATCCGATGTACATTGTATACTAAACAAGATAGTATTCGTCTTACCTAAATCCTTCATTGAGGATGACACGCAATCCTCGAATTCTCGAATTAAATCGACACATTGTCGTCGCGCCGTTTCGCCAATGGGCCCCACGCGTATCGAGCCTTCCACATCTAGGAAGCTCACACCAACGATATTTTCTGACTTATTTATTTCAGGCAATTGTTTAAATAACAATTCCTTACCGCGTTTGATCGTTACTACGTGTTCCTGTTCCAGAAAGTCGCGACCGACAATAATATCATACATCAGACAATCATCCGGTATAACGACCGCGCTGACACACGCTTTCGCATCCATTATCTTAATTTCGCATCGAACCGACCGATCACTGGTCGCGGTTTGTCCCGCGAAACCCCGCAATACGATATCAGGCCTCGTTACAGCAGGCATTTTATATTTCTCTACAATTGCACTACGCACCAGGGTACAACCGCTCCCCGAGTCGATCAATCCGTTTACATGATGTCCGTTAATCGTCAATTTCCGTTCGTACAAATTCGATACCGGTCTATTTTCGTCCACAATATTTACGCGTTTTTCCTGCGGGCACTTGTCGGTAAGATGCCCCCATCGTTTACACTTCTCGCATTTCACTCGCGGTTCGCTACATTCTCTCGCGAAGTGACCTCTCTTTCCACAATTAAAACATTCCCGTGGCTTAGCATGCACATTCTCAACGGCCTTATCTGTTGATTTCGGATCGTCATTATCAACGTCCCGCCACTTACTCGATCACAGCTGTCTCGGATATCGATCCCTCCGATCGCTTCCCTTTTTCCCTGTCGGCGTAACGTTATCGCTTTTTGAGGGTAACTCACTGAGGGCTGTCATATACGCGTATAATTCGTTCGCGTCGTCAATCTGCGTGGAACGTACCGCTTTCGAAACATTTGCATCCGCTATTCCCCCAATTACCGCGTCGATCATATATTTGTCCGGTATTTTAATGTCTAAACTACGTAATTTGCGTAATTTTTGGAAGCAGTAATCTCCCAGCGTCTGACCGGGAAGAGACTCGTAATTCGCGGCTTCCTTGAACAACTTTTGAAACAACGGAATAGACTTATGAAATTGTTGCGTTAACTCTATTTTTGTGTTTCGCCACGTGACGGCCAATCGCGGCCGAGCGTTATACCATTGCCTGGCATGCCCTTTCAATCGACTCGGTATAAGCCTCATGACCGCTCGATCATCTCAATCGTATTGTTCCGTCAGGTCGTCCACATGCTCGATCCATTTTTCGATCGTAAACTCAGCTCTTGCCGGATCGAATGTCGGATCATCACCTCGTCTCCTCGATGGACGCACGAGCCACGCGTCTGCGATCGCCGATCTAACCTTTCCACGAGGCGCTCGAGCCTCACCACTCGCTCATCGGTATCGTTGCTTCCGTCATCTCTTGACGAAATCACCGAGGACGAACGACGCCTCTTATTCCATCGCGCTTCGCCTTCCGAATCGCGACGCGACTTCCTTCCTCGCGCCTCGCTTTCCGAATCGCGACGTGACTTCCTTCCTCGCGTCTCGCTTTCCGAATCGCGACGCGACTTATGGCGGCCCATTATTCTACCGCCCGACTTCATCAGAATTTCCGAACTTCTACTTCGGCACGTGTGTAAATCCCGCTTCGGATATGTACGCTATATCGATAGTTTCGGGACTGAGCAATAGTTAAACTTCTCCACGTGAATAACAATAATACTTTATTAGACTCGACTTCCTTTACTCGAGGCCGATCTTTGCAACACGTGTACGTCGTTACGCAACGCCAGCGAATCTGCCCCCGTGATGCATTCCCTGCTCGTCATCCCGAGCATACCGGCGGGAGCGCTGATTGGTCGAAAGCCCGACCATTGGCTATAGCGCATCGGTATCGTCGACATCTCAGTAAATCCGGCGAACGCCCGAATTCGCCGCAGGTCCGTGGAATATCGCTTACAATCATCTGCCATTTATAATTCGTGCCATTGACTAGCCGCGCCTTTCATACAACGGCCAAAATAAAAGAGTTGTTCATTTTCCGGCACTCCATACAATGCTAACTTTTTGAATTTCTCGAAAAAACGTGTCGGATTTTGTTTGTCGGTTTTACCGCGAAACGTTAACTCGTCGAAAGGATTTTTAATCCATCCGCGCCTCGGTAATCGTGCTCTTAACGGGACTAAATCTAACGTCGTTTCGTGTCTAGCTCTTTCGTCGTCATACACACGGGAATCTATTTTGTCGTCGGCCTCTTCGGCCGCTAGTTCGCGTTCGGCATGTCGGTTCTCGACGAACTCGCGACTCTGTTGCGTTATCGCCCTCATCTGTTCGAGCTCCTCGGTTAGGCGTTGATTCTGCTGCACCATCTCTTCGTGCTGTTGCAACACCGCGTTATCCATTACTTCGCGTTCACGACTAAGATTCACGGCTC
Organism: Temnothorax rugatulus; assembly: GCA_035220575.1. Taxonomy (NCBI): domain Eukaryota; kingdom Metazoa; phylum Arthropoda; class Insecta; order Hymenoptera; family Formicidae; genus Temnothorax; species Temnothorax rugatulus. The sequence goes on along the minus strand of JASTWL010000805.1, from coordinate 41,898 downwards.
TTGTATTTTCGTCCTCAATTTGCAACAAATTGCGCTGCTCGTTCGCCATCGCATTGGCGGTTTCTTCGACCGTGCCGTTTTCCGGCGGCGGTGGTTCTTGCGATCGTGTGTGGGCTCGCGGTGGGGTATGTTGCACCGTCGCCATACGATCTGTTCTCGGGCACGTTAGCCTCTTTCGGCGAATCGTTTTAGGCCCTATCTTGGCGAAATTATCTCTATCTTGCTCTCCTAAATCCTCGCGCGTCTATGCTCGTACGTTGCTTCAAAGCGTTTGTATTTGTCGCGTGGTTTTGCCCTACGATTACGCGTTCCTATTATGCACGTTTTATAAGCGTAGGTAACCGCTACTTGATTTGGATCTTCATTCCGATTGATAATATTCGCTATATTTGAAGCTACTCTAATTTCACTTATTTCTGACGTTTCGTTGTAAACGCGCCTTTGGTTTTGCTTTACGCAATTGGGTGAATATACCTTTACGATTTTATTATATCCGTTGTGGATATCGCTTTACTTTTCCTATGCCCGTTCGTTGTGCGAGCACCTCTACGCTACACACCGGGTGTCCTAAAGTAACGGATTTTTCGATTTTTCGACTTACAATCTCGCAACTACGCAAATTCGTTTCTACGCTCGCAACGTTCGTACGCTCCTACAACGTGTTTCTTTATTCACCGTGCGCTTTTATCGCATTACGGCTTCGCGCTCCTATTACGTACGTTGTATTAACGTTTTGCGCGTTTCCGTTATGCGAAATACGAAAATCTTTGAAATTTTTGGCTAGCTATTGTCCAGAATGATCGATCACTTGCTTTGAGAGTATCGAATATGTAACTGCGCTTTTTGCGCTCGAGCTGATATTCTCGATTGATTTAACGGAGATTTAGAATCTCTGAATATACTTATTGCAATATTTTCGCGAAGTGTGGATTCGCGCAAAACGCTCGTACGCCCCGTTTAACGCGATTCTGTATATACCGTGTGTCCGTACACTACGGCTCCGCGTCCTTACGGCGTACGTTTTTGCAACGTTTTAACGCGTGCTATCATTCACAATCGCTATACTGTCGCACTGTAATTTTGCGTATCTTAAGATTCGCGTGAAACGTACGATGATTAACACGATTGTTTACTACCGTATGATTCTACGATATCGCGTCCTATTTTCGCACGTTTTTCTACGCTTCTTCACGTAATCTTTCTACAGACGTTCGCTATGTTTTACTTTGTGCGTTTAGTGACAGAAAATTATCCTTATTCACTCGGAATACGACACACATCGTTTCACTGACTCGCGTGCTACTACGATTCAACTCGTAGTCCTGTCACGGTCGCCATTTTACGTTAACCGTGTACCTAGCAGACTGCAATTTTCATACGCGCGACTTTGCAAAACACGCACCGACAGAATAACGCCTTATTACGCCTGTATGTAGATACACGCTACTGTGACGGACGACACTAGACGACACTACTGTGACCGGACGGAGGCCCGGTAAAGCTTACGACTCATATTTACTTGACTTTTATCACGGTCGCCACTCGGTTTTATCATTACCCACCGAGAAAGATTTGAATAAGTATCACTGACCCTCTTGTTGACTTTGCTAATCCCCTTTTTCCGTTTCAGGTTCTCTGGATAGATCGCTGCTGGACTGCCGCTGGACCGTCGTGGGATCGCCGCTGTGCACCGCGGGCTGCCTCGGGACCTTCGCTGGACCGTCGCTGCATCTCCGTATCGAAACGCCGACAGGTAAAGTGGGTAGGTATATCGGGATCAGGATAGGTGAATGAATGATCACTCGTTTCGAAATTGGGTAAAATTGAATTTATTCCCCTTTATACTCTGACTACAAACACTCAGTACGTGTAATCGCACTTTACGAGTATTAACCAATAATTCGCGTTGGTATAACGTGAGTTTACTCTATTATCGGATTCGCTCCGTACGCGGGATTCTCGTGGTTCGTTGCACGATACATACGCGTCCGCACGGTACCGCGTCTGGCGAGAGACTCCTCGAATAGTTTCCCCGTTGGGGCTTCGTCCTCGCTCGGTCTCACGTGTCACTCGCGTGCTATCACGTGTCCCCTTTGTACAGCTGCTGTATACACGCGCGTGCCCGTGCGCCAATCGTCACAAACAATTTTTTCCAGCGATTCTCGAACCTTCTTTCATACATCGGGTGTCTGATTTGTCGCTTTACATGCTTTCCGAGAATGTTCCACCATGTACCGGGTGATCCAAACGTTATCACTCTCGCTATGACGCACGCGTAGTCGCTGTCATTATTTATATACATTTTATTTACTTACGTAATTGTGGCGCCTTCCAAGCCCCTCTGTCTTTGAAGGCGTCACATTTTGGCAATGTTTCGCTCGTCATTGCAATGCCACACGCTCGTCCTATGCCCTCTCACATTCTTATAACTTTAACTTTGGAAATCCGTTGATTTCTCGTCATGGGTGTGACGGGCGTGTGCCGCTGTGCTTACAAATTAATTTTTATTTCGATCGGATGAATCGTTCGCTAACTGGCCTTGTGGGCCTCGGAGGATGTAATATACCTCATATTCACGTTTCCTGTGTCGCTTAGAACTCAATTTCGTTTTCGGTTTCGCAATCGGCCTATCGGTTCTCTAGTTCCTTGCGCGGTCGACTTGGGTCGTCGCTGACCCCTTGTTCGCGCTTCTCGTGTCACGCCGACATCGGGTCAACTTTCGCGGATCTCCTAGCCCTTACGGTTCGCTATTTCCCGGGGCGTTGGTCGGTCGTCGACGCCGACCCTATGGGGTTGTTCTTTGGAAGCTAGTACATCCGTTTCTAGTCCTTGTTCCAGGAGAAGTGTTCTGGTTTCCCATTTCCTGGGGCACTCGTCGTACATCGACGAGATTGATATTTCCGGGTTCCCCACGTGGCCCTGAATGCGCCTACATCGTGCGTTTCCGCGTATCCCGTTTCGTTCGCTACTTTCGCGGGCGCTAGTGCTACGCGAATGCCGTTTTGACCATTGCGTTGCTCGTGCTTTCCCGAGGATCAACGGTGACCTTGGTTACCTCCGTGGACGCCCCGTTTTCCCGTTTGCGGGGCACTGGTCCGCCATTGACGGGAGTGAGTTCATTGGACTCCTCGCGACCCGTAGATGCCATTAATATCGTTTATCCCCGGAGAAGATGCTTGGTTCGCTACTTAACGAACCCGGTATCCTAGAACGTTCGCGTTTGCTTTCCCGGGTGTACCGGGTGTCACAGTATCCGCTCGCAGTGGGATCTATCGTTTTCGCGTTCTAACTTCCGAATAAGGTAATTTTTCGCGTTTTTAGGTTTAGTATCGCGTTCCTTAGCCCCCGCTGAATCCAAATCCAAAAGCGGTTTTTCACTTTCGGGAGCGCGTTTTACTCACTCTCCGGAGTGTCCCCATAACCTCAACATACCGAATTTGTGGCTCCTTCTCACATCGCAATACTTGTCAGCCATCTTGGGTATCGGAAATAAGCGTTAGCGGGTACGCATAATGATATAGCGTTAATAAAGAACAATAAGATCACCCGGTACGTAGTGGAACTTTCCAGCGGCAAAGTGAAAGTCGGGGAAAAACTTGTTTGTGACGAACGAAAAGCGAACACGCGTGCGAATACAAAGTACGCACAATGGCTACACGTGATCACACGCGGTGAATACATGACGCCGGGCGAGAACGTCGCACGAGCGAACGGTGAAATCGAGGAGTCTCTCGCCAGACACGATACAGTGCGGACGTGCGTATCGACGGTCTGCGAACAATGAGAATTCCCGCGTACGGAGCGAATCCGCTTTACGTTGAAACAACGCATAGTATTATTATATTATCGCGAACGTAGAATCAATTATTATACGCCGAGTGCGGTAACGCGTGCGGAGAATAGTCAATCTGTAACAAAAGGGAAAATAAATTAAATTTTACCCGATACGAAACGAGTGACAATCATATCTTGCACGTCGATCCTGACTTCGATCATCCTATCCACCTTACCTGTCCGTGTTCGACGACGGAGATCCAGTGGCCGTCCAGCAAAGGTCCCGAGGCAGTCCAGCAGTGCACAGCGGCAGTCCCAAGACGGTCCAGCGGCCGGCCATCAACGATCCATCCAGAGAACCTGAAACGGCGAAAAGGGGAATTAGCGAGGTCATCGGAAGGGTCAGAGTGAAATACAATTTCATATCTTTCTCGGTAGACAAAGGTGAAAACCGAGTGGCGACCGTTATTAAAGTCAATCTTGTACAATCGTAAACCGAGTCGAGGCATTACCGTCCCTCCGTCCGGTCAGAGTAGATATAGGCTGCGACAAATCGTTGGCTACTTGCGCGGGTTTTGCAACGACGCGTGTCGGAGTACTGCAGTCTGCCAGGTACACGGCCCTCAAGATTGGCGACCGTGACAGGATTACGTCACGTCACACACGTACGATATTCACAAAATCGCGTTGACAAACGTACGACGTTTCACGCGAGTCTTTAAGTTTGGAAGAAAATTGCGAAAGAGAATAGCAAGAGTGTTACATACATTTACGCGTTAAACGTGTAAAAACGTGCGCAGTCAGGACGCGAAGCCGTAGCGTAGATACGCACGGTCGTATAAAGAATCGCGTTAAGGAGCGTACTAGCGTTTTGTGCGAATCTACACATTGCGGAAATTTCAGAAATAAAATCCTAAGAGGTAAAGTTCTTGTATAGAAATTCGAGAATAAATTCTCAAAGCTAAGGCATATTAGCAAAATGAAAAATCTCGAAAGAGAGAGATTGTCTTGGATTAATTCCAAATAAAATTGATGAAAATTTCGTATATTCAGACACGCACAAAAGTGACGCCCAAAACGTGAGTACAACGTACGTGATAGAAGCGCAAAGCCGTAACGCGATAAAAGCGCACGGTAATAAAAAACGTGTCGTAAAAACGTACGAACGTTGCGAGCGAGTAGACGAAGTTGCGTAGTTGCGAGAAATAGTAAATCGAAAAATTCGAAAAAACAGTTACTTTTGGACACCCGGTGTAGCATAAAGGTGCGTGCACAACGAACGGACAGAGAAAGCGTAAAGGTGTATCCGCAACGGAATAATAAAAATCTGTAAAGGTGCGTTCACCCAATTGCGTAGAAAGAACGTGGAGGCGCATTTACAGCGAAATAGAATAAATTTTGTGCGAAAAGTAATATTCAGAGTAGGGTTCCGAAAAGAAACGCGATTATCTGCGACTGTAAAACGCGCGTGATAGGAACGCGTAATCGTCAAGAAAAACTGACGATTATCACAAACGCGTTGTAGCGACGTGCAAGCGTAGCTGCGCGAAAATAATTCGAAAGATACGTTAGGAATAATATCGCCAAAATAGGGCCAAAAACAATTCGCCGAAAGAGGCTGACGTGCCCGAGAACCGATCATATGGCGACGGTGCAGCATACCCCACCGAGAGCGCATATGCGATCACAAGGACCGTTGCCGACGGAGAACGGCGCGGACAAAGAAAACGCCAATACCATGGCGAACGAACAGCGCGATAGATTAAGGATCGAAGACGGTATAGATGAAACCAATCGAGCCATGAACCTTAGTCGAGAACGCGACGGAGTAGATATGATGCAGATGCAAGAGCAAATGTTGCAACAAATTCAAAAATTAACCGAAGAACTCGAGCAAATAAGGGCGATAACGCGTGAGAGTCGCGAGAACCAACATATAAGAGGCAATCTATCGGGGAAACACGCCAAAGAAAAAGTAGATTCGCGAACGTATGACGACGAACGAGCACCACAAGGGGACACGTTAGATTTAGTCCCATTGCGAGCGAGACTACCGAGAGGCGGTTGGATAAAGAATCCGTTTGACGAATTAACGTTTCGCGGTAAAACCGACAAACAAAATCCAATACGTTTTCTCGAGAAATTCGAAAAGTTAGCGTTGTATGAAGGAGTGCCGGAAGAGGAACAACTCTTTTATTTTGACCATTGTATGAAAGGCGCGGCTAGTCAATGGCACAAATTACAAATAGCAGACGAGATGAAACGGTTATTCACGCAACATTTCTGGGGATGTCAAGCGCAAATGAGATTCCGACAATCGGTGAATTTCGGGCGGTACAAAGCGAGCGAGATGTCCATGACCGAGTATGCACTCAGTATGGCCAGACAGGCGAAAACTTTAATGTCGCCGATGACCGACGAAGAGATAGTTCAAACATTGCGCGAACATTTTGATACAGAGATTGCGCGTGAATTACGACCATCCGTCATTAAGGATGTAAATGAAATGATTGCGATGTTAGATACATTGGAAAACGAACCCGAAACGCGTAGAATGCGCAATGAAGCAAGGCGTAGTAACGAAAGGCCCACGAATCGTAAGGATGCTGGAGCTGATAGAGCGACGAGCCATAGAAATGCGAATGACCAAAGGGGCGACAGACGTTATAACAATTCCTACAGACGCGATGTGACGAGGGACAAATCGTCGTACAAAAAACCGCCAGGATGGAGGAAGATCGAGTCACCCAAGGCGAAGCGTAAAGGCGGCGTAGACATCGTAGAGCTACCGGATAGCGATGACAATGAGGGCAAACCAAAAGTTACAAGATACACGCGTGAGCGAGAAGAGCAAAGTCGTAATCCGAGTTTCACGAAGGATGGATATTCAAAGAGATACGACAAACCAAACGATCGCGGACGAAAAGTCGCCGCGATAACAGCAAGAATTGTTGCGCATTGTCACGCCAAGTCAACGAAGCAGCATCATCAGAAGATGAGAGCCAAGTCAATATAATTAGAACGAGAGAAATAATTGAGGACCTCGACAAAGACATAAAGGAATCTCAATCGAAGAAAGTGTCTCAGGCTGATGTGCTTATGATTGAGATAAAATTCGGAAATTGTTCGACTAAAGCGCTGATAGATACAGGGGCGCAAGTAACCGCAATGACGCGAGTATTTTACGAGCAATTACGAGACGCGGACGAAAAAATAGAAGTAAGTAGGTGGGTAACGGGTACTCCTTACTTAGGCACCTCCGGGGGGAGTCGGGGGGAGCCGCGCGGCCACGGGGGGAACGCCGTAAGAGATGGGCGAGGGGGGCAAGGGAAGGTGTAACGGTTCATCGGAGGGGGGGACATACGGGGGGAAAAGTCCCTAGGCAATTTATTAGTATTTGCAAGACCTTGTAGGACGAAAATTCCCTAGGCACTCCCTAGGGGGGTCGGAGTGGGGGAAGTCGCGGAATTCACTTCTGGCATAGGACGGTTTCGAGGGGGGTCGGGGGCGAGGGGGCGGTCCCACGTTAACGACGGTCGGTGTGGAGGGGGCGCTCGGAACGGTGGTTCCGCCATTATCGACCGAGGGTGAAAATCGCGGTTCCGCCGTTATCGACCGAGGGTGAAAATCGCGATTTCTCCTCCTCCCGAAAGAGGAGCGTCGCGTCGTCGATCGCGGCGGCGCGCACATGTTCGAACTCGTTCAAAATCGTTCAAGGTCGCTCCTTTCGACGTTCCACGTGGTGGGTGGGGGGTGAGCACGCGAAAACACGTTCGAACGTGTTCAAGGTCCTTCTTTTCGCGGGATCTCGATTACTTTTCTTTGTTCTTTATTGTTTCGGTTCGAAGGCTGTTTCAATCCATCTCTTTACGTATCGCGGATGACGCAATTGCGGCGATTGTGGAGTAAGCGGAGTCGGGGGATCTAGGGAGCGCGGGATCGCGTCGAGATAGGTACAGATCTGGAAGGAGTGAAAAGAAAGAGAGAGAACACATATATGAGGTATTCGCGTAGTTTTTTTAATTTGATGAATAAAAAATATACATACGTCGATGTATGTTTTACATTTTTTTATATTTATAAATATATATACATCGTGACATTAGGATTTGAAACAGAGCGCAGCAATCTCACAATCGATAATGTTGTTAGGATCGAAATATTCACTCTTCCGTATCGCATTCTTGACCGAAGTTCCCGTCTTACACGCATTGTGGGCTATCTCCCGATAGCGCGAATACTTCGCGTCGACTTCCTCGGTTGCAGCGCTCAGCGCTGAGACGACACGATCGATGCAAAATTGGAAATCGTACAGCGAGAGCACGGTGGTGAGCGACATTGCCAGACGAGTCGCGTTGGATAGCTCCATACGCAAGATCGGTAGGTTGTTTATCAATCCGAATCGCAGCGTCAGGTCTCCGATCGATATCGGCGAGGGAGAGTGGGTTCCGTCGACGAGGTTGGATCGCAGACTCTCCAATACGTCGCGTTTGCGCTCGACCAGTCCTTTCCACATATCGAGCGTTAGACAGATCTCCTTGCCTTGCTTATCTCCCAGAGCGATATCCACGTACGAAGGCGATGGTATACCGTACCACGGCGACTTAATCGTGACACCAATGGCTAAGTATTTGTAGCCAGTCGTCGTCAGCGGATAACGCGTCGTCAGGATGCGCACCGGAGCCACGACGACGATGTCGCGAATAACGTCGTTGGGGGGTGAGAGCTGGGAACGCGACGTCTGACGATGATGATGATCACGACGATCGTCTTTCGTCGATTCGATTCTTCGTCTCTTGCCGTTTTTGTTCACCTCCGAATCCGTCTCGCGAGGAGAAAGATCCCTCGGCGCGGGTCGGTCGGTCAGCGTCGAGAACATTTCGCACTATAGAACTATCGTTCGTTTCCAATTTTTTTCCGACGCGTCGTATTCGGCTGACGATGCGATACTGATGCTTTGGTGGAATACATCGGTATAAGTAAAAAAAATTCCTACTTATATATCGCGCGATGTGTGGTGTGGTGTGGGGATTTGCGCAGTTCCCCCTACTTTCTTCGGTTGATGCGGCGTTCGGAAATACGAACACCGCCGTCGTCGTCGTCGTCGTCATCGTCCGAATCGCTCGCCGGTGACATTAAATTGCCGACGCGTACGATTCGATCGAGAAGATCGCGCAATTGTTGCAACAGTTCAGCCTTAGGGCAGACGATATTCAGCATCCGTAGATCGAATTTACCAGCCGCCGTAACGGTCCTCGTAAATTCGTTGAATCTGTAGAACTGCGTCCGAGTGGTGAAGTACAGATTGCCGTCGATGTATCGGAAGATCGACGTCACGCCGGTCGGTATTCCGGGAAACGTCGCCTCGAGAGGCGTAAATCTGGCAACTCTGTTCTCACATTCGTTTATCTCGGCCACCGAGTTACCGTTGAACAACACGAAGGAACGTCCTCTGTGGGTGTTCACGTTCCGCTCCGTTTATTTTCGTCTTTGCGGGAAATCCGAGTTCTTGCAAGGTTTTCGGCCAATTTGGTCGCAGAGTAAATTCCGGATATTGAACCATGTATGCCAAATTATCTGCGAACACCATGATATCACCGGACGGGGCTTGAAGGCGGCGGCTATGCGCGTGTAATTGTCGTGAAGAAAGCTTATGTGATTTGACAGAGCTAAAGGTCCATTGTACGTTCTACCGTCCAGATCGATCACCCAAACGTAATGCTTGTATATTCGATTGTCCAAATCAATATCGCGTTTACGCGATCAAGGGCACAGATCCGGCGATGGTGGCGGCGGCGGCGGCGTCTGCGGGGGATCGTTTACTGTTTTTTCACCGTACAAACGTTGAATGTCAATAATGTCGTATTTGTCTAGCTTAACCGGATACTGCTTGTTCGGCGTGTACGCGAACATCACCGAAGTCCTGCGCTTATTGTGCAGTAATCCGAGAGAGTGACCAATCTCGTGCGTCAGCGTGTAATGAAGGGAGACCGTATCCGAGGGATTGTTACTGACGTAAATGTGCCACGGCTCGTCTGCGTCGACGTGCACCTCGGAGACAAAACCCGCTTCGTCCACCGGGAGAGACGCGTGGGCGAGCACGCCACCGGCACCGTCGAATTTGTCCGAGCAATTTGGGCCGTTTACCTTGATATTTAAGTTAGCGTGACGTAGGCGTCGCCAGGATATCACAATGTCAGGATTCGTTTCGGAGCGTTCGAACGTCAATGCCGAATGCTGCGACCACATGTCGAACGCGGCCTGCGCCGTGTTCAACTCGCTCTCGGTGGCTACGTAAAAATACCACGTCAGGTGCGTCTTCGGCCATTTGGTTAGACTCGCTCTCGTCCCGTGTTTCAGGATATCTCGGAAACCACATCGCGGTTTACCCATCAATTGCAGCTTCATTGTTAAGCGTTCCATCGCCGGGCAAATCGTAGTATTTTTGAAATTCTTCGATGGTGTTACGAAGAACGTCGTTTTGTCTCTGAGCCGGAAACGCGCCCACATTTTTGGTCAAATATCCATATTGCTGCAGGTAATTGACCGTAAGCGCATGATTTCCGTCCGTAGGATCGATGCACTTCACAGCGATAAAACATCCGGTTAACGCGATTACACTCGCGAGCCACATCGTCGAGAGCGAGAGAGAAACGGCGGAACTGCGATGACGGTGCGTCGCGATATGAGCGCGATATGAGCGCGAGCGGCTTACGTGGGAATGCTCGTTACCGATAGCGCGGACAGGTGGCGGCGGGGTCTCGGGGTGGAAAAATGTGTCAACGATTCCGACGGATGAGTCGGTGTGATTAAAAAAAAAAATGCACTTTCACTCTATGCAAACGCTATTTTTACAATAGTTTTTATCCCACAATTTCTATCTTTGATTGCACATCCTCGATAGAAGAGCTCGAGGCTGCGGACAGGTGGTGGCGGGATGGAAAAAGTGCGTCGACGATTCCGGCGGATGAGTCTGTTTGATAAAAAAAAATGCACTTTACCCTCTATGCAAACGCTATTTTTACAATAGTTTAATCCCACAATATCCTTCTTTGATTGCACATCCTCGATATATAAGAACTCGAGGCTAGACTTGGGTGTAGTCTGTCCGCAGTCGTGCATTGTTGCAAGCTAGTGTAAAACGTGCAAAAATGGAAAAAATTAGTCAATTAAAAGAGGTGTGCGCAAAGGCGCAAACTGAAATTACACACTTAGCTCTTGACGTGGATAAACTTACCGATGCGATGCTGCAGTTGCAGCATCGCTGGAGAAGCATCAGGGATGGAGCGCCGCCCTGTGTGGAAGTAACGATTCACATCGACGAGGACGGACAAATGTGCGACCGAATGTAAGTTTGTTAAAAGAAATTAACAGTATTTATTTTATATATTCATTCATTCATGTACTAATGATATTTTTTGTGCAGAGCCCTCATTGCGTCGGTGATTTAAAAAATCGAGAAAAGATATAAAACTGTTTGTTGCGAGGATGCGCAGCGTCTATCATGACGTTGCGCGGTATGATTCTTCGGCTTCGACTTCGACGGAACAGTGTGGTGAAAAGAGCGGCGCTAATCACGATGATAATGATCACGATGATAATGATCACGATGATAATGATCACGATGATAATGATGATGATGATGACGAGGGCGGTGAAAACATGCAGGTCGATTTAATTGACGTCGACGTCGACGACGAGGGCTTGCCTGCCCTCTCTAACGATAAATAATATGCATAATCTATAAAATATGTCAAATGTGAAAATAATAAAATATATATAATATATATTAAATAAGTATAAAGTAGTATATATTATAAAGTAGTTACACACATGTATGAATAAACATAATGTTGAATAAATATTATAAAGTAAATACGTGTGAATAATAACAACAGACGCTCCCGCCGCCGATATCACGCTTCCGACTCCGCTCAGTCTCGCGCTCGGAGTTATCGCTTGTTCGGTCACTCGCTCTATGTTAAATAAGTATAAAGAAGTAATAATATAAAGTAGTATTGTTGCGCTCGACCGCGCGTTCGCTGCACTCTCACCACACACACACACACACACACACACACACACACACACACACACACACACACACACACACACACACACACACTCGCGAACGCGGCGCGCGATCCCGTTTCCGGGAATAAAGACTCTCAGTTTAAACAGGATACGTTTAATGAGGAAATGTGTTAATTCACAGACAGCTCGATATACGTCTATACGGCTCGAAAGCCCGGAGGAAAATCTGTATAGCGACGGATGTAAACAAACAACGCAGCTCCGCCGACGGAGCTCGTCGTCAGGTACGACGTCACGCAGCGCTTCGCGACTGCTTTTCGGGCCTCTACCGGGCGTCCCGGCACGGGCGCAACACTGCCCCCCCCCCCTCTTCCTAGATTGTCGCCCCGACAATCAAAGGGGAGCGCCCAGACGAGTACAGCTTCTTGCCGACACGTCCTTCTCCTCGCAATCGACCTCTGGGAAGAGCTGGCCAGACTCTCCCAAGTCGTCCTCAGGAGGGCCGTGCACACTGTCTCGCCCTCGAGTCCTCCGGTACTCCGAAATGTCGTCCTCATCCTCGACCGCCGCTACGTCCTCTTCCTCGACCGCCGCTCTCCCGCGAAATCTTCGGACAAGGGGGGGGGGGAAACTTCCCGTGGACCCTGCGCCTCGCAAGGCTCCCCAGGTCTCCGCCCGGCATTCGCCCTATGGCCCACGGGAAAACCACGGGTCAAAAACCGTGGGCAGGCGGTCCACTTCGGATTGGGAGTTCCGGTTGCCGATCTGCCACACGTGGAGACTCCTATCGGTCTCACCAACACGTGCCGTCGATTTCCTCTAAAACAAGAATACAACGCACAAGAAACAAAGAACAACATAACACTTAAAAGATTAAAAAGAATCAATCACAAGATTTTTTTTATAAACATTTTATTCCTCATTAGGGCATTCCGATCGGAAATGCCCCGTTTTACCGCAAGTCCAACACTCTCCCCGGCCGGCGCTAAATTTGCTGTCACGCAAATTCTCCTTTGGGCCCTTCCCCCCTTTTTCCTTCCCTTCACTTTTCCTTCCTTCATTACGTTTTTCACCCTCGACCATACTCCCAACTCCCCTGTTTACGAAATTCCTACTAAAATTTTCTCTGTTACTTTCCGAATTATCCCTCTGAATAATTTCTAGTGCTCTGGCCCTTTCGACGGCCACATTCAGGGAGATTATTCCCTCCATCTGTAGCGCCCGCCGAATAAAATTATCGGAAATGGCCGTAATGAATTGCGCGCAAGCGATTTTGTCACGAAGCTCATATGGGCACTCGGGGTACGCCAGGCGCGATAGTTTATCGATCTCAGAGCCGAGTGCGGCCAAATCCTCCCCGAATCTTTGTTTACGATTTGTAAACGCGACGTAACAATTTTGGGATTGGCGTCCCTCCCCGATACGCAACTCGAGTTTCGCTTTCAATTCCGCGAAATCTAGCCGCTCAACGTCTTGTACTGACTCCAAAACCGAACGCGCCTTCCCTCTCAAGCTCGATGCCAATGCGATTGTTTTCGTAGCGTCATCTCAGTGATTCGCACGCGCGATGAGACTCAATTGCGAAAAATATTCTTGCAAGGGGACCGTTCCGTCGTACGTGTCGGGTTTGAGCTTGTATACCAGCTCGGCACTCGCAACCGCGACACCATCACTCGCGTGTACTCGCGTTCCCGCGCCGCTCGAGATCGCGTCTCTTCCTCCCGCACGCGCGACTCGCGCTTCCGCGCCGCTCGAGATCGCGCCCCTTTCACTCGCGTACGCGTCTCGCGTTTCCGCGCCGCTCGAGATCGCGCCCCTTTCGCGTGTGACTCGCGCCTCCGCGCCGCTCGCGACTCGCGTCCCCGAGTCTCCAGACGCTCTATTATTAGAATGACTTAGCTGTGAATTATTAGGGTCCGTCCCACGGAGTCGACGGAGCTCTTCCTCCTGCCGGCGGATCGTCGCCACGAACTCCGTCTCCCTACGGGCTTGCTCCACTCGCAGAAGCCGAACCTCCTCTATGACGGCCCGGAGCGTCTCGTTGAGCGTCGTCATCGCCGGCGCTTCGGAGCCATCGCGGTGAGGCGTCTCCAGCCGGAGCCTTTTCCTCGTGGCCATGATATTTCCTGTCGTCCGCTCGTCCGATCCCGAACGAGCCCCCAAAATGTTGCGCTCGACCGCGCGTTCGCTGCACTCTCACCACACACACACACACACACACACACACACACACACACACACACACACACACACACACACACACACACACACACACTCGCGAACGCGGCGCGCGATCCCGTTTCCGGGAATAAAGACTCTCAGTTTAAACAGGATACGTTTAATGAGGAAATGTGTTAATTCACAGACAGCTCGATATACGTCTATACGGCTCGAAAGCCCGGCGGAAAATCTGTATAGCGACGGATGTAAACAAACAACGCAGCTCCGCCGACGGAGCTCGTCGTCAGGTACGACGTCATGCAGCGCTTCGCGACTGCTTTTCGGGCCTCTACCGGGCGTCCCGGCACGAGCGCAACACTATATATATTATAAAATAATTACAAATACATATGAATAAACATAATGTTAAATAAATATTAAATACATATTAAGTAAATATTATAAAGTACTTAGTAAATACGTGTGAATAATAACAACAGACGCTCCCGCCGCCGCCGATATCGCGCTTCCGCTCGACTTTTCCGACTCCGCTCAGTCTCGCGCTCAGCGTTATCGCTTGTTCGGTCACTCGCTCTCGCGTTCGCTCCCGTATCACGCTCGACGCTATCGCTCCCACCCGTCTCGCGTTCTCGTTTTTCGCTCGCCGTTTCTCTCTGTTTATCTCGTTGAGAGGTATCGCGCTCCCGCGACCGGCCATTTTTACGCAATCGGCAGCATATAATTTATGTACAGAATACGGGGGTAGATATTAAATAACGTCGATTTTGCATCAGGTTCTTTATTATTGAATAAAATTATATACTAATAGATAAGGAATAACGTCGATTTTGCATCAGTTTCTTTATCATTGAATAAAACATGTATAGATAGGATATGGATGCACATCCATAATATTTGATCCGTGGAGTCGATGCTGGAGAGACACTCGCGTCGCTCGTTCCACCAGTCGCGCAACTTCAACACGTTCTCCATCGCGCACCACCGTTGATGACGTCCGCAGCGAAACGCGTGATCGGCGCGAAGAAACTCCAGCCGATCGATGTCGTCGTACTCGTCGTCGATGGTCACGACCGTCGCGTCGACGTCGCGAACGGCGTCGCCGAGAATCTCCTCTAACCACCTCTTCTTTTCGAGCCCCTTCACGTAGATTTGCGCGTCGGACGTTTCTCCTCTCTCGCCCAGGTCGTCGCACACCGCGATCCACTAGGATCGACCTGGCTAGGCGATAGTCCACATCGCCGTCCTTCCAACGGAGGCCGTGATGGATCGCCATCAGCCAGTTTTTTCAGCACTCGTAAGCAAGTCCCACTTCATCGGCGCGCGAAACACGTGATGCGCGAGTTCGCGCGTCTCTCTTCGGAGCACGGCCACCTCCTTCGCGACGAATCTTTCGCCCACCAAATCCCTGCAGGTCGACGAAGATTGTCGTCGTCGTCGTTGCTGCTGCTGCGGCCATTGAGTCGGCGTGCGTTGGAAAATATTATATTCAAACTTACACCGCTCCGTTCCTGACGGGATCTGAGGAACGATCGAAGGATCCCCGTATTTATATATTTCCCGTTTCCGGGTGTGGTATCCCACAATCGCATCTTCCGTTAGATAATTTTGCGCACCACATTGGTCAGCGGACTGTACTCGATGACGCGATCGTGAACGATGAGACAAAAGGCGGTGGTTTTCGGCGGAACGTTTTCCCTGCATTCGAACTCGATGCGCACGTCCACGGTGGCGCTCTTCACCGATTCGTTCTGACGGGAACAGTCGATCACCACGAGCGGAGCTACCCGCGCGAATTCGCGCGGGGAGAGGAGCGCGTCATCGCGACTGTCCCCGTAGTACGCTCTTCGAAATTTCGCGTACATCTCGTACAGCACGGCGAACCTGTCGCTTTCGAAATCCACGTTCACGTCGTCGTAGGGATAGAATTCCGAGTTGAGATACAATTTCACGTTGGTGAGCGCGCAATGATCGAATCTCGAAGCGTCCTCCGTGAATTCGTTTCGCAGACCGTCCGGTCTGCAGCGCGAATATGACGTATCGCGGCTTCTCTAACTGCGGCGCGGCTTTCACGGCCCACGAATGCTTGGTCGTGCTCTGCAGCAGGGGAAATTCGTACAGATCCCAAGAGCGAAAGCCCGCGCTCAAAAATCATCCGCTCTCCAACGTTCGCAATAGCGACAATTTAGTCACGTCGTTCAACGACACGTGCGGCATACGCCATTGCACCTTCAGTAGCGTAATTTTAGGATCCTTGGCTGGATCTCTCGGCACGGTTTTTTTCGGATCTACGACGCAATTGATGTCGTTACGAGCGCGTATCAGGATAAGCTCGTGTTTCATGTTTATCAGCACGCGAGGGACATCGAATAATTGTAAGGTCACCACTCTGGCGTCCCCGCGGTGAAGAGGATTCGCTCGAGGTGCTGGCCCCAGTGATCGCGTGTCAGTTTACTGCCTTGGGAAATATCTGTTACCTGGAGAATGAGCGCCCCTCGGTACCTTGCGCTCTACCTGTGGTCGAGAAGGCTGGATTGGAATCCGTGCAGGGGCCCCGCCGAGAGCGAATCCTCACGTAAGTAGAGACCACATAGGCCCTCCCCGGGAACACCGTCACGGTCGACAGTCGCGTGGCGTATTCGTGGCGTTCTGAATGTGTGTGTTAGTCGCGGTAAATTGTTAGAGTCGCGATCGCGCAATTTGTGTTGCGGATTCGGGCGGTCGCGCGGTAATTTCAGAAAATACGCGTCGCGAGTGGCAATGTATTGTGGATGGCACTCGGTCGTGTAGTTGAGTCGTAGAGTGCTCGGGCCCGCGAGGAGGTCGACGATTGTGTCGTGCGTTGGGAAGGACCGTAAAGTTGGCGGGATTGACGCGGTGCCACGAAATCGCCGGGATTCGCGAGGAGTCGCGGGATTGGCGCGGATAACCGCGGAATCGTCCGCGATTCAGGCAATTCTGGTGCGTTTAGTGCTTGGGGATATCCGAGGTGAGGACGATCGTCTGCCGAGGGTTCGGCTAGGCGAAATCGCCCGCCGAATGAGACATCATTTGGCGACGACAATCGCCTGTCGGCAGGGTCGACACGGCGGGATCGCTCGCCGTTATTGTGTCGTACGGGAATCGCGGGAGCCCGAGTACTTGCGCGTGTCGGTAAATGTTCATCGGTATTGCGTTTCTGTGGAAATTCGTCAGTATTGCGTCGTTGCGTTAAGGTCGTACGTATGTACGAGTTATTGCGTTGTTATTGCGTTGCTGCGTCAGATTCGGGAAAATGCGTAAAAACTAGTCGGTATTGCGCGTTAGACTACGTATCCTTCGGGATGGTGAATATCGCGTTCGCGTGAAGGGCGATTCACCGCCTTATTATTCGTCCGCACATCGTTCCGGATACTTGCGTATCTCTAATCTTTTTCTGACCTTACCTATATTCTATCTTTACCTGTTTTCAAGCATATATATTATTCGGATTGCAACTATATTATTTTCTTCAAATATATTTCTTCTTATTTTCATTTATTTATGTGTGAATAATTGTTACGTCTCCTCTCCAAATCCCCACGAAAGGAAACTACGCCCTGAGGTATCGCGTTAGGTATTGGTGCTCAGGTATTGTACGGTGGTGCGAATAGTCGCACCTGGCGCTCATAATTTTACGATTATCTGGCAATTATCTGCGGGCATCCGCCCGCGTTACTTTTCCGTCTCTCAACTTAACTTCGCGTTTTGTGAATCCCCGATTGCCCTCCTCCGGATAGCGAGACCGGGCGAAAAAGCATCGCAAGGAATTTTGGCGCCCAACGTGGGGCCTCTCGCTTGAAATCGGGCATTTCGCTGGGGTAATCGGGCCCTCGCTTCACGAGGGAGTAAGGTATCGTAGGAATTGGAATTTGGAGAGAGAGCGTACGGAATTATCTGATTTGTGAAGTCCTGTGTTCTTTTCTGTGTGTGCATGTATTGGCCCTAATCACTGAAATATAATTTTGAGATTTTCGCGTGTATAAGTTATGGAATTTCGGTGCCACACGAAGTGCGTGCGGTATTGAATTTCGGTCGGCTTAGTTATTGAAGTGACTTTGTTTTGGTTTGCCTGCCGTATTATTTGAAAGCCCCGTATTTTTCTTGCATTTCTTTCGGCGGATTTCTGAGTGTTTGTCGCGAGTGGAATGTTGTTGACTTCGGCACATCCCACCCCTCTGGCAGACTTTCCAAGTCCTTAGTTTTTTTTAGTACTATATATGGTAAGACTATCGAATAGCCCTTACCTCCAAATTTAATAAAACTTACAGTAATTGTAGAGCATTAAAGGACACGCCCACGCCATAAAAAATTTTGTACGGAAACAAATAGGAATGAAGAAATTAAAAAAATACAAATGGTAAATTGTATGATTTACTAATTACTAATTAATGATTACTGATTATATATTAATATGTGTGTATACTATTATTAAACTAGACACATAGTATGCCTTCAAAGTACATGCGTGAACTTTTCACGAGTGGAAAGTTGTAAACCCATGTGGCATCTCGTTTCGCATGGAAAGTGTATGCGTGGAGGCAGTAGGTTTCGCCCCCCTGCGGGGGGCTCCACTATTATTAAACTAGACACATTGTGTGCCCTAAAAAGTACATGCGTGAACTTTTCACGTGTGGAAAGTTGTAAACCCACATGCGTGGACGAGGTTAGGTTGTGACCGGACGGAGGGTCGGTAATGCCACGACGGAATACGATTGAATACAATGGACTTTAATATCGGTCGCCACTCGGTTTTCACTTTTGTCTACCGAGAAAGATATGACTTTGTATATCACTGACCCTTTCGATGACCTCGCTAATTCCCCTTTTTGCCGTTTCAGGTTCTCTGGATGGATCGCTGTTGGACTGCCGCTGTGCACCGCTGGACTGCCTCGGGACATTTGCTGGACTCGATCTCCGTTGGATAGGTAAGATGGACAGGTCAGTCGAAGTCAGGATCGTCGTGCAGGAAATGTCAATAATTGTCACTCGATTCGGTTTCGGGTAAAATTATAATTTATTTTCCCTTTATTGTGAGTACAACATTTCCGCACGCGTTACCACACTTTGCGCGTAATATGGATTCTACGTTCGCGATAGTATAACTATTTTGCGTTGTTTCAACGTAATTCGGATATCGCCCCGTACGCGGGATTCTCGGTTCGTTATCAGATCGCTTGGCACGTACGTCCGCACCGTGCCGTATCTGCCGAGAGACTCCTCGACTTTCGGGCGCGCTGGGCCGTTGTTCTCGCCCGAGTCCATGCAACAATCACGTGTGTTCACGTGTGCCCATTGTGCTCATACCCGTGGCATAACAGTGGTTCGGCACAAACAAGTTTTTCGGTACGTTTTTCTATTCTTCTGGAACTTTCCGCTACATACCTGGTGCTCTTATCGTCACGCCATTATTACCTTTTATGTATGTATGTATGTATCTCTTTATTGCTTGTCCCCTCAGGGTTTGCAAGGTGTTTTTATAAGGAACGTACCCAAACCTTTACAACAATTTTACAGCCCACTCCTCTCTTATCCTCATACATAAAAATTTTTTACATCACATATTTAATACAAACTTATCCTAAACCCGTGGCGTTTTTCAGGGACGTACCCAACCCTTTACAAACCATGCCCCTTCCTAACCCGACCTGACCAACACGGCCCTTACATTCTTTTTCCACCCTCCCCTCCTCGCCCTCTACCCAGCTCTCCCCTCCTATTCCTCCCTCTCCTCTCTCCGTCACCACTCTCTGGCGTCATTTGCTTTCGTTCATCCCAGCCGCCGCATCATACAAAATATCACGCCTCTGCAACGCAACCTTTCCAACATAATACCTCTAATGCCCAAAACCCACATTGTCCATCTGCCGGCATCTAACTCAACACATTTGCGCTACAATCACAACAATTCATCCCTCGCACGATTCAATACCTTATTGTTCTCATCCGTATACAATGCGCGTTTCCTATGAAACTTCGTCACCATCTTATTCCTTTGCGTGCGACTCATTAAGCCTTTACATTCACTATCCTCACGCTTCAACACTTTCCTTTCAACAATCATACAAATTTTACACATCCTCTTACTGGCGTTTTTCAGGGATGTACCCAACCCTTTACAAAACATACACCTTCCTAACCCGACCTGACCATTATGGCCCTTTACACTCTTCTCCTCCCTCCCCTCCTCGCCCTCTACCTTGATCTCCTCCCCCATTCCCCCCTCTCCTCACTCCGTCTCCACTCTCTGGCGCCATTCGTTTTCGTTCATTCTTAGTCGCAGCATCATACAAAATATCACGCATCTACAACGCAATCTTTCCAACGCAATGCCCTCCTGCCCAAAACACACAGTGTCCATCTGCCGTCTTAATCAACACATCTTCACTACAATCCAACACAATTCATTCTTACTTTTCCCCCATCCCATCTCCTCCCCCAATCCTCCCTCTCCTCGCTCCGTCACCACTCACCGGCGTCAATTCTCTCCCCCCTCGCTCGCCAACCCTCCGCAAATGCACCCATCACCCTCATCAGCCCCTCCAACTCCTCTCCATCTCTCCGCTCCCCCCCTGCGGCCCTCTCCTCACCCTCCTGCTCTCTTCTCCGCTGCGCCCTCTCGTCTTCTCTCCCCCCTGGTCAACCGATCTCAACCCAAACTCCGCCTGAACGAATGAGTGAGTGAATGAAGGCTCCTTGACTTCTCGCTCCCTTCCTTCTCTCTCTCTCTTGCCATGCGGCGGTCGATCTCTCAGCTCACGCGCGCTCGGCACCTCTTCTCCTTACTCGTTCTCCCCTCCTTCGCCTTCTCACCTTCTCTCTCTCTCTCACCCTCTCTCACCCTCTCTCACCCTCTCACCCTCTCTCTCTCTCTCTCTCTCTCTCTCTCTCTCTCTCTCTCTCTCTCTCTCTCTCTCTCCCTCTCTCTCCCTCTCTCACCCTCTCTCACCCTCTCTCTCTCTCTCTCTCTCTCTCTCTCTCTCTCTCTCTCTCTCTCTCTCTCTCTCTCTCTCTCGTCTACGCTGTCGGCCCCCAGTCCTCTCCACAGCCCTCGACTCTCGACTCGCCTCGATCGTTCGATCGCTCGATCGATCGATCCGTCGCGCCGACTCCCAGCTCCCTACCTCACCAGTCGCACCACCATTAGCAGGCCCTCCGTCTCGCGTCATATCGATCGATCGCCCGATCGATACTCCATGTTATCACTCGACGCTCGACTCCCTCATCTCGTAACATCATTATTACCTTTTATTCCGCACGCATTAACAATAATTATTATCATTTTTGATTGCGCCGCTTTCGAAATCCTCTTTGTTTCGAAGGCGTTGCATTACATCTCCCTTCTACTGACTTTCGCAACGCCATACGCTCGTGCTTTGCCCCTTTTACGTTACTCGTAATTTACATATGAAAATATGTCTGTTTCTCATCGTGGCTGTGTCGGGCGTGTGCCGCTGCGTCTTGCTACCGATTTTCGTCTTGTTCGGGCTTTCCGTTCGCCCGTTCGCTGCGCGTACATCGGAGGTTATTTTCGACGTTACATTCGTGTTCCCCGTGACGCGCGGAAGCTAATTCCGTTTTGATTTTTTCTCTAACCCCTATGGTTCGCGAACTGGTTACCCGGACGTGCTAGGTCGTCGCTGACCCGTTGTACGTCATCTCTACCCTCCGGAGAAGTCAATTCCGTTCTCATTTTCTCGCTACGCCCTACGGTTCGCTACTTTTCGGGGCGTTGGTCGGGCGTCATCGCCGACCCTACTATGAGGTTCGCTGCGGTCCCTAGAATACGCTTCCCCGGTTTGTTCCTGGAGATGTCCTTCGATTGGCTAACTCCGAGGGCTGGACTCCTAGGTCTACCCCAGTTATATGGTCATGCTCCCCGTGACCTGGTACGCCTGCCTCCAGTCTCGGTTTTCGGATATCACGTCCTGTTTCCTAGTTTGCGGGGCAGTGGTGCGCCGTTGACAGGACCTGGTGCAATGGGTTGTCTACATCCTACGGAAGCTGTCTATGCCCTTTATTCCTGTGAAATACCTTTGGTTCGCTAGTTCACGGGGCAAAGGCGCGCCGTAGACGGGACCGGGTGTGATCAATTGCTTACGCTCTCCTGAGGTCCCCTATGACCTTTGTTCCCGTGGACGTCGTCCCATTTGCTAGTTCGTGGGGCATTAATCCGCCATTGACGGGACCTGGTGCTATCGGTTGCTCGCGTCCTCTGGAAGCTGCCGATGCTTTTTGTTCCTGTGGAATGTGCTTGGTTCGCTAGTTAGCGCTATGCGGCTTTCGCCATCGGGTGCCCCAGGTGTCCCGGGTGTCGAACGTGTCAAGAAACTACTTTCATCTCTCATAACTTTTAAATTATGCGTCATTTCGCACTGGGAGTTACTACGTCGCGTTCTCTGGTTTGTGCTTAATCTAAAATTGCGTAGTGGTTTTTCACTCTTGGGATTAGCTTTATTCAAGTCTCCCGAATCCACTTATAACCTTAAAATACCGCCATCTTAATTTATTACTTGTTTTATCGTTATCATTGTGCGTTCGCAGCTGGGAATAAAAGATAGGTTATATTAACTCAAAATAAACTTTATTTTTTCTTCGCCAACTTGGCGTATGCCGACCTTTTATGACTAGGTGTCTTAAATTAATTTGTACTCTTTTACATAACTATCCTAATCAGTCTTATGTGGCGGCGTTCATATAAACTCGAACGACTCGGAACTCTTATTGCTGTTGTCGCCTAACCTAAAATAACAACTTAATCTATAATATGTAATCGTCTTAATCTATTTATTTCTTATTATTGTTGTTGTTATCGAGGTCCCCTGTTATTATCTCCTCCTCCTGTGGGTCCTCGTTATCCCCTCGGGCTGCGGTTGACGCCATGATACTCATCCTTATCGATGTATGCTCCACTTTCATTGTCATTGCCTGCCTTTGCAGGACTACCTTTTGTGATCGTCCCTCCATCTTGGCCATCTTAGCGTACATGGCCACTGGTATCGGCAATGACGGCTCGTCGTAGTCGGCGGATGGGCCCTCTCCAGCCGTCGGGTGCAAGGTTAGATTGTAACCGAACGATGCTACATGAGACCACGATTCACGCTTTATATCTTCCTATCGTACGGTCGCCACTCGGTTTAACCTTTATTTACCGAGAAGGTATTACGCAGTTTCGTCACGATTATTATCAATGTTACTAATATTTCTTCTTTTCAGGTTCCCGTCCCGAATGGATCATCGCCGCTGCTGACTCCAGGATTCTCGCATTACCGCATACCAGGATCAACGCTGGACTTCGATGGATCGACGCCGATGGACAAGGTAAGTAGAAGGTAAGTATACTTGATAAATCTTGAAAACTGTATTACAAAATTAACGAATCTTTATTGCAAATCGTCGATTCACACTGTATGTTGTACAAGATGTCGAATAATGCAGAAATGCATTATGCCTAACGGCTCACAATTTGTTCTTAAAGGTAGCTAAAGTACCGCTCGCTATTGTATCGGCGAGTATTAACGCGTTTCGCGGGCGTTCCCGGTTGTTGTATATCACTAACGACTATCTCCGCACTATGTTCGTATTCGCGAGACTCTATGTTCACGATTGTATTATACGTCAAGATACGTCCGTTCGCCGCTGTGGTATCCGAGAGACTGCCAAGAGTAATGGCTCTCGCTTCGGCTCTCCACTATGGCGCACTGTCCCCCACTCCGCGACTTGTTGTTCTCGAAGCTTCTAACTGCGCACTTAGATCACGCAATCCCCGCGTGCGCCCTTTTTCGAATGTTCCTGTGGAAATTTCCACTCGCAACGCGACGTGGGGATCTTCCACTGCTGGCACCGATGCACCAGGTTTCACCGGTTTTTCGATTTACGACGCCGTTGACGCCGACCCCTGCGCACCTCGTTGGAGATGTCCTCCGTGCCGTTTCCGGGCAAATTCCCTGGGGAAAATGTCCGGGTGCACTTGACATCGTCGGCCGACGACGCCGACCTTATGGGGCGGTCCCCCAGGTCCCATCGTACGTGATTCTGGCCCTCGTTCTCGGGGAAGATGTCCGGGTCGTAATTCCATGTCCCCGTGTCTCAGGGTTGACGCCGACCCTCTGGCGCTGTCTACCAGGTGCCCCTGGTCGGTTATCGTACGTTCTCCTCGAGGAAGACGTCTTTGTAGCGAACTTCTGTACGCGCGCTCGGATTTTGACGCCGACCTATACATGTGTACCGGGTGTCAATTACTCGATTAGTCACGCTTCTCCTGGTAGAAGATGCCTGTGTATCGAACTAGTGTACGCGCATTCGGACTTTGACGCCGACCTACCGGGTATGTTTACCGGGTATCGTTTATTCGATTAAACATGTCTCCTCTCGAGGAAGACGCTTGTGTAGCGAAATACTTTACGCGCGTCTAGACTTTGACGCCGACCTACCAGGTATGTTTACCGGGTGTCGTTTATTCGATTAAACATGTCTCCTCTCGTGGAAGACGCCTGTGTAGCTAAATACTTTATGTGCGTCTGGACTTTACGACGACGACGATGTCCGCTCGGTCTCGCCGGCCGAGAAGGAGCGCGCCGTCATTTTTATCTCAAAGGGCCAACGTTCCCGAAGGGCTCTATTAATTCACAGCCGATGGTAGCTCGACCGAATCCTTTTCACAAAACGTAATATGGGCGCCAGGTGCGATTCCTCGCACCACGATACACGAAATCCTGATTCTTTATCACCTCAGGCGTGAGTCCGATATAGGAGGAGAGGGGGCGTAGCGCAATTAGTACACCATAAATATAACAGAAGAATGTTTAATAGAATGTAGAATAACACAGTGTATAATGGCGGCGCGACAGCTCCCGCCGCGATCACGATATTTCGGACCGAAAAGCTCTAGGAGCTTCCTCTCTTAAATTTTGCTATACCGCGAGTCCCACCCCGCGTGTCTCGGTACTGACACACATTTAGATTACGACTAATCCCTCCCTGAATCGCGCGGTACCGACAACTATTAATTACCCCTCGACGCAACAGACTTACGATTCAACGCACACCTAACTCGAATTAATTACTTCTCGACGCAACAGACTTACGAACGCACACATAACTCGAAGCATATTTCACGACTCGACGAATTAGCCGCGAACAACTCACGAAACGGCAACGACGCCGAATGGGAACGGCTCGCAATACGATTACAATTCGCGATACATTACGCTTTCAACACTTTGCGCGACCTCGCAGTCCCGAAATGGCCGCGAATCTCTCTGATTCCGCGAGCCCTGAAATGACCCCGCGATTTACCTCGCGAGGTCCGCAACACAAAATGCGAGGGTGTCCCGCACGCCACGACGCGATCACGCGGATCCCATGCGGCCCGCGCTGATACGGTGTCCGGCCCGTACGGAGAACACCTCGCCCAAAACCGCTCAATCACGCGAAGCGCATTTCGCCGTTCCCATGCTCCGTGTCTACACGATACGGCACTTAACGTGTCCCAACGATACGACAATTAACTCACAAAGCGATAATTAACTCGACGACACGACCATTAAACGCGTTGACTGCCGGCGGCCGCGCACTCGAACTCCCGAGACGGGCGAAGACGCACTTTTCCGGCCGAGTCCTCCCGCGGTATTCCTTTCGGGATAATTAAGCGATCACATGCTTCCGCGGTACAACGCGACTCCCGGGAGGACCTCGGTATTGCTTCGATCTTACTTGCGGTGCTTGTGCAGTGGCCTTACAATTGAATCCGCTCCGGCAACAGGTAGTCTCGTCAGGGGGGTTGGATGGCACCTCTCTATTCAACGGCCCGCACGACAGTGGCGGCCCTCTGGCCCGGCGGGATCACGCTGGGCCCGCGCCTGCGCTCCTGCGCGCCGGTGTTGCATGCCCTGTCCCCTTTGACGAGTGCTGCGCCCTACACGGCGCTGCGCCTGACCAAGGCGTCCTCGCGCCTGCCTCCACCCGCCTACGGTAGTGTCAAGATGGCGCCGGGTCCGGCTGTCCAGGCCGCGACTCCGGGATCGGTTGCTCGACGCCCAGTCTGGACAGGCCTGAGCTCGTCGACCGGTGGCATAACTCCGGGGGTGGTTACCCTTTTGACGGGGACCTTCGTCGGGGCGTCCCCCTTTCCGGTCCCTCCGTTTTCGGGTCGTTGTCTCGTGCTACGGGCCAGCGTCCTCCTTGACAGGCGGTACCGGCTATGGGCCCCAGCGTGACCCGTCCGCCGGCCGTCCGTCCCCGACACGTTCCCAGCTGGTCGTTCGCCGATTCCCTCGGTGCGACCCTAAGTCGGTACAAAAATCTGGGGCCACCTGCTCCGCACCGCTTCGCAACCTGTAAGTCTCGCAATCTTAACCTAATTTTAACGTTAACGCCCCGCCCGCCTCGGGCGGAGGCACCACCCTTGACGTCTCCCTCGGCCGAGCCACCGTCCGGGCCGGGGACGTGACTTTGTCACGTCACAACTTTAACGCCAACCTACCGGGTATGTGTACCGGGTGTCAACTACCTGATTACACACACTTCTTCTCGTAGAAGACGCCTGTGTCGTGCAATACTATACGCGTGTTCCGCCGTTGACGCCGACCTACCAGAACTATGTATTGGGTGTCAAGAGTCACTTTGGCGTTAATTCTTCCTGGAGATTACGAGTGGCTCGCGCCTATTTGTGCGCTTTTAGCGCCGATTCGCGCACGCTTGTATTAACATAGAACTTACGTATCTGCATGAGCCAAAACGAAAATGAAATGAACTTGAATCGGCGATAGCTTTTTATAACGCTTACTTACTAATGGAAAGTGTAACTGTGCCTTAAGGGCTAACTACATGCACGAAAATATTCCTGCGTTATAGCCATATGGGTCGGATACTGACGTGTGCCCCTTCGCCTAAACCTGACTCGGTTAAAGGCTGCGATCTGATCCGGCGTTTCCTTGGGCGGAACATTGGTTATGCGGCCGGCCATTATCGGCCCGGTCGTTACCTCCATTACCTTACGCGCCTATCGCGTTTTCTCACCGGCTCCCGGCTGCGTCTCCGAAGCGTGCTGCAAGGTTAGGTTGTGACCGGACGGAGATTCGATGATGCCACTATTCGCAATGATAATAATGGATATCGGTCACCACTCGGTTTTTATCTATTGTTGTGTGGCGAAAGTCGCCGTGTCGTTATTTCGACACCTAGCTGTCAGCGCTTCTTCCGAATCTTGCCAAACTCACCTGAGGTGGCATTCCGGGTGTTGCAAGTGGCATCCAGGTCACTCGCCCGGAAGCAAAAGCGCTGACAGCTAAGTCAACATCGCGGAAGCTAATACGCGAGAGATAAAAGCCCGCCCTTCCGAGAAGCGGCGGGCAGTCTAGAACGAGAGGCTAATCGCGTGTAACCGAACGTAACGCCCGCAAGTCAGGGCAGTGAGTCAAGCAACCATCTGTATCATTCGAATAAAGACGTTATTAAACTTCATTCAACAAGAATCTGGCAAAGTGTTCCTCCTTCCTCCCGGCGGATCCAAAAGAACTCTGTGCCGATCCCTCAACCAAGGTACGGCACAACACTATGCCTACCGAGAAAGATATAATTCAAAATCACTGACCCTTTCGCTGACTTCTCTAATTCCCCTTTTTTCTTCTGTTTCAGGTTCCTCGCTGGAGTTTGGATCGCCGCTGGACGGCTACTGTGGACCGTCGTGGGACTGCCGCTGTGCACCGCTGGACTGCCTCGGGATCTTCGCTGGACCGCCTTTGGATCACCCCGTGGAACGCCGCGGCACAACAAAAAAAAGGGGGGGACTAAGGGAAGCTTAATTGTAGGAAGAAGGTGAAAGAAAACAGAAGAGCGGACGGAGAGCGGAAGCGGAGAGTCAATTAGAGAAGAGAGAAGGGGAGGAAACAGCGACAGGACACGGTGCGGTGCGGAGTGAGCAAGGAAGAGAGAAGGAGGGCAGAGGAGGAAACGGTGCAAGCGGAGAAGAGGGACAGGAGGGTGGTGCAAAGGGAAGTGAGAGAGAAGGAAGAGCGAGAGAGAGCGGTATAGGAGAGTAGGTAGGGATGGAGTGGCAGGAGGGTTTGTTTAGAGGGGGGTTAGAGGAGGCGGAAAGAAGGAGAGAGGAAGGGTAAGAAGGTAGAAGTTGGATAAAGTTACGTGTAAGAAGAGGAAATGAGGGTGAAGGAAGAGAGGGGTGAGGATTACACAGACACGCTAACACAAACTCGCACGGAGGGTGGAGCAGATGCAGAGAGGAGAAGAGAGGGGAGGCTAGGAGGCTAAGCTCTTGAAGGTTAGCACGAGGAGTATGAAGAAGAAGGGGCAGGGTAGATGATTAGAAGAGAGGGAGAGAAGGAGGATGGGGAAGGTAAAGGATGAAAGTAAGGGAGATGGAGGAGTGAGACAGGAGTTGCACGCACGCACACACACGTACGGGGGTTGGAGGAGGCAGAAAGAAAGAGAGAGGAAAGAGAGGCAGGAGGCGCACGCACGCACGCATACGAGGAGGAGAGTAAGGGAGAAGGAGGATAGAGGCAGGGGTTACACACATGCACGCACTAGCACGGAGGGTGGAGGAGAAGTAGAGAGGAGGAGGGAGGGGAGGATAACGGATAAGGGACATGAGCTTTGGCGGGAAGAGTGACGGAAGACCGAGACGGCGCCGGATGTCAGGTGCCAAGTGGGGCTGGCATCTCGGCGGGACGTCGAGGCGGCGGTTTACTTTTGAAGAGATGTATTTAGAGGGAGAAAGGGAAGGGGGTAAGAGAAGGGGTAAGGAGGGGGTCAGGATAGTGGGTTGTAAGGAGAGGATTGATAAATATTTTGTGCGCAGATTTGGAGTAGGGTAAGGAGTGGGCAGGAGGCGGAGCGGAGCTGGACAGGAAGCGAAGGAGGAAGTGTGAGAGGCGGCTGAGCAGGAAGAAGTCCAGCTAGGAGTCAGAGAGCATGATGCGCGAGGAATGAGCGGATGTGGATTGACGACGAGAGTCGAGATGGAGCGTGGAGAGGGAGGAATGGGAGATGAGATAGGATGGGAAGGAGTGGGGAGGAGGGTAGCTAGGAAGGAAAGGGAAAAGGGTAGAGAGTGAGGAGAGGAGGGAGGGAAAAAGAGTGTAGAAAGGCCGTAATGGTCAGGTCGGGACAGAAAGGGTGATGTTTTGTAAAGGATTGGGTACGTCCCTAAAAAACGGCACATGATTTTATGTATACGGATAAGCGAGGTGTTGGCTGTAAAGGTTTGGGACCGTTCCTTGAAAAACGCCTTTCAAACCCTGCTGGGATACGAAATAAATCGATACATACATACATACATACATTTGATATGCGTCGCGCATGATTTAATTTACATTATTTGCAATTAATCTTATCTATGATTCAGTTGTTATGTCTAGACTCTAGAACACGATAAAAACTTCCATGATTACGTAGAATGTCCTCCAAATGCATTAGTCATCTTCTATTAGGTGTAAGTACGCAAAGATGCAAGCAGAACGCGTTGCATGAAGAATCAAGCGCATAGGCGGACACGGATAAAGTGTGTACAGAGGCGTTTATAATTATTTCTCAAAAATGGTTTATCGTAACGTAACTTTCTCATACATGGTTGAATTCGTAAAAAACAACCTTTTATTTGGTGATCAAAAAAATTTTAAAATTTTGAAAAAAATGTATTGGTGGCAAGGATATGTTAAAAAAATAAAAGAAATAAAAAAAATATTTTGTTATTATTTGAAAGTACTTTTGAAGCCATTTAATTTACATGAAAACTTTTCCATCTCTTATAGTTTCGGAGATATTCGGCCCGAAAGAGAAAAATCGATTTTTTCCGAAGGGGTGTTCACTCTCTAAACATGCGTATGGGCACGTATAAAAAAAGACGTATCTCTTATTTTTGCTTGTTTTCCAGCAACGACACAATGCGACACAAAGTGACACAGTGTTCGACACAATGCTTTCCTACAAAGACACACCTCGACACAAGTATACACAGCTAAAAAGGTGAGTTGAGGGATTTGTGTTCAATTCATGGTTGCCAATTATTTGACGAACATAGGGAAATTTTAAGTTGTAAAAATTATAACACTGTCTTTTTAGCGTTCTCCTCGTGTCCTCCTACTGTCAATACAAATCTGATAGATAATCGGATCCGCATGTGTGATTGATTGAATTTTCGACATACTGCAAACTATTATAAAAATAAAAATGTTTTCTTGCAAACATTGTGGAAGTGTAATTAATTCACTTGATAACGCCCCAAAACATTTGTTGTTTCGGAACGGCAGGGAAATTTAGCAGTGAAAGGAAGTCTTAAGCGTACAGCATGAATCTCTGGTAAAAAAAGAGCTTTATTGCTTCTTCAGGTACATTGTAGATTTGGCTTTAGGTTGTATTTAAGATCGGCCTCTTTTCCCGGAGTTTTCTAGGGCCCGATCGAGGGGTAACTCCGGGATCACAATGGAGGGCAGGGCCTGCTTGTCGATCTTCTGCGTCGCGCTTCTCCTCTTCGGATCGGTCTGTTGATCAGGGAGGGCCTCCTGGCTCGCCTCCTCTGTCGGGGACGTCGTCGTCCGTTGACGAGATATGGAGAAGATGGGACATAGGTATAGATGAGGACCTAACAATGGAGGAAAGAGTATATAGGCACAGGTTGGTGGCAAAGGCGAAGGAGGAAAGGCTGAAGGGAAGGGTAGTAATCGCCACAAACAGAAGACTATGGATAGACGGAACGGAGGTGATATGGGTGGAGGAAGAAGGTAGATGGAGGAGGACCTAAAGGGTTGTCAGAAGATTAGAAGAAGAGAAGGAGGAGTAAGGGTAGGGTTAGAGCGTCAAAGCGGGCTTAATAATGTATGCCGGTTAAAGAAAGATAGTTTGTTTTTCGTGCCTCGGGTTGTATTAATGGACGGTATTAATGGATCGGCTAAATTTAAAAAGAATAGTACTGATTAAAGATTTTGTTCCTTTTTTCTTGCTAGACAATATGTTGATTTTGAGTTGTATGCTAGACAATATTTTGATTTTGGGTTGTGTTAATGGATGGGCAAGGTTTTTTATGCGGAGCTGGAGATCGTGAAGGGGAGGTGGGGTTAAAAGAATGTGAAGGCCATAGCCAGGTCGGTGGAAGAGGATAGTAAATGTACAAGGTTGGGTACGTCCCTTCAAAACGCCGTCTGTAAAGGTTTGGGTACGTTCCTGAAAAACGCCCTTTAAGGCCCCTTCGGGGCAAATAAAGTATCCATTACATACATACATATATGAACATGTGTATAAAATCAAATTGAGGTTTAAAGCACTTTTAAAGTAGAGAACTTAAGAAAACTATATTACTGCGGAAAAATTTCACGGAAGAGTCGAGTTCTTCGATCTAATACTCCAATATTAGGTTCTATAATCACATTGTTATTTAAAACATTTTCGTCATGATATTCAGGAAAATCATATGTATCATCTTTATCGATACAATAGTTATGTAATATACACGCTGCGACTACTACATTAATAATAAATGGCATTTGACGATACTCATTAAAAAATTTTATACGTCTAAAGCGTCCTTTTAAATGGCCAAATGCCCTTTCGACTGACATTCGTGTTGATGAAAGCATATAATTGAATTCTGTTTGTTGAGGAGTTAAATGACCGTTATCTTTGTACGGTGGAACAAGCCATGGCAAAGAAGGATATGCTGAGTCACCTATTAAAAAAGTTTCACCAGGAAATAATTGTATTTGATTAGTAGATGCAGTTTCATACATTGGTGATCTTCTGAGGATACGTGAATCATGCAAAGAACCAGGTTCGCCACAATAAATATTTGTGAATCGCATATTTGCATCAACAACAGCTTGCAAGTTAATTGAAAAATGTTTTTTTCGATTAATATAATCACGAGCATTAATTGTAGATTTTTGTATTCTAATGTGAGAGCTGTCAATTGCTCCTAAAACATTTTGTATTCCTTGTTTAATAGAAAACTGTTTACATACAATTCTAACATGTTGTCCTTGTGGCCATCTAATAACCGTATCCAATTTAGTCAGAAGCCAGTTTACAATGCGTCGTAAAATCCGAAATACGGATGAAATTGAAACATCAAATCTATCAGACAAGGTCCGTAATGGTTCGGTATTTGCAATATACCATAAAAATAATAAAAAGCTCAGTTCTGTAGAGACCGGTTTTGTTCCAAAAGAATGTGTTGGAATATAACCAGAAAGTTCCAATTCATCTAAAAATAAATTTTATTATTTTTTACTTTTGCATAATGTAACTAGTTATTGATTGAAAAGACATTCATTGTTATACAAATTAACATTTGTGCAGTTTGTCAATTTATTCTCATATGTTGTTTAAATTCTTCATTAGTCCAAGAGTTAATAAGTTCAAGATAATTTTTGACACGGTGTCTTCTCTGACCACTTGTTAAAAATTTTAACAATGGAATTAGTAACAAATTTCATTTTCACTGCTCGATGATTTGATGTTATCTGTACTATCACTACTACTTGATTCATTCAAACTACTACTTGAAGAAGAACTAATAATTAAATTAGATTTCTCCATTAATTGACAAATGAATCTATTATCGTAATTCATCTGAAAAATTGAAATATTTAATTTATTAGTTATAAAATTAATATTAAGCGCTAAATGTAGTTGTGTAAATTATACTTACCATGTGTAAATTATACTTAATTATACTTAATTAGTAGCTAGATAATATATACTCCGACTCCAGGCATATCCGCGGGGGGTCGGGGGAGCGCGTTCCCCGCGGGGGAAACGCCATAAGAGATGGGCGAGGGGGGCACGGGACGGGCAGGTGGTGGGGGGGAGCAGGGGTGGGGGAACTTCTGCACTCGGGTACTCTCGAGGGGGGTCGGGAGGGGGGAAGAGGTGCAGCGTTATCGACGGCAGCGTCGTCGATCGCGGCGGGGCGCGCACTGTCCGTGCGCGTCGTCGCGCGCTTCTTCGTCCTCGCGGGCCGGACGCGGTTTTCCGGTCCCCGACGGCGAAAATCGCGCCTCCCCCTCCCGCAAGGGGGAGCGTCGATCGCGCGCGACGACTTCTTTGTCTCAACGGGCCGGACGCGGTTTTCCGACCAGCCTCGTTGTATCGAGAGAGACAGAGAGAGACGATACCGTTCTCTTCGTTCACCCGAATCGTGCGTTTCACGAATAATTTTTTTATCGCGCGTCCGAACTCGTTCGAGGTCGCTCTCGTCACATCCTCCTTTTGTTTTTCTCGAACGACGCGGCGAGCGGTCGTCGTTTTTTTTCCGGGGAAAGAGTTTATCCGGTGAGGAAAACCAACGTTGAGATAACGAACGAGTATAAAAGCTCGCGACGGCGCGGCAAACGGTGACGCGGATAGACAAATGTATCGAGAGAGAGAGAGAGAGAGAGAGAGAGAGAGAGCGGTGCGAATGGATCGGAACGGCAATAAGTTAATTTTATTATTTTTGAACGCGATATGAACGACGAGTACGCGGAACTTTGCAAACCGGCGTGGGTGAAAATTAGAAACGCTTTATTTCCGAAACCTCCCGTGAAAATCAGCGAACCGCTCGTGAGGAATGGGGATCCGTTCGCGATGCAGTGGGATCCGCGGAGCGCCGACGTAGCGAGATATCTGATCCGTCGCGAAGTCGGAATCGCAGATCTTCGATCGCATCGGAAGTTTCTCGAGTTTTACGTATTTCGCGAAACGGATCGTCGTCCGCGAAATCGATCTCCGATCCCAACCCCTTCGGAGCGCCCGGGCTCCAGGTATCAGTGTACTTCCAACCCTCTAGCCCGCTTTTTATGTTTAAATCCTGCAACAATAACTCGTGAATGAACGATCGTCGTTATCCCTCGCCCGAGGAATCGGACGGCGAATTGCGCTGTCACGAGCCCATGCCCATGTTCTCGTCCGATTCGGACGACGAATCGGCGAGACTCGAAACGTCGTTATCGTCTGACGCATGTGCGTTGGTGGTGGTGAAGGAGGACGCGCGATGGAATCTGGCGACTCATCATCTGCGGAGAGAGATCGGAGCGCGAACCGCGCGCGAGCGAGCGTGGATAGAGACGACGATGGTGAATTCCGCTAGGGCGCACGATTACATGCGTAAATTGCCGCTCAGGTATCATCATTATTATCAGTCGGTGTTCGGAGGAGAGAAGCTACGTAGGATTTACACCTGCGAATCTCGTCGTCTTTTCGATTGAGTGAAATTCAGTGTTCCCGAGGGTGAAAGGCCCTTCTGGATGACATGCAGAAAGAGTGCGACGAATTGCTCGCCGCGAACGTCCGCGACGTGGACGGGTACCGCGCGTGGAGATGACAATGCGACGAGTGTCTCCAGCTCCTGCGGGAGAGCTGTCGAGTCGGACGCTCCGAAGGACGAGGAAGCACGGGAGCCGTGACCGCTCTGGTGGCTCGAATAGTGCGACTGGAAGGGTCGAGGGAGGATCTGCGTCGGCGATTCGAACGCGCCGTAGGTGCCGGTTTGGACGGTGGAGGTGCAGGTAGCAGCAGCAGCGTCAGCGGAGGAGGATTTTCGTGGGTCGAGATCGATGCGGCGTTTCAAAGTCGCGTGCTCACCGGCGTTGTGACGAATTCGACGTACATCGAACCCGCGCGATTTCTCGAGAATGCGATGGGCACCGTGCTCGAAAAAGTGCAGGATAATTTGAACAGACACACGTGTGTGAAGGTCAATGTCGTGTTCAATGGGGAATTCGTCGCGGACGTTAAGACCGATGTGAAGAGTATCGCTACGCGGAACGAACAGCTCTTCCAAGCGTCCGATCTGAGCGAGTGGTACGAAAGGCGCGTGCGCGACGCGATTCTAGCGGGGCTGGGAGAATTTCAGGAACGCGACAGCGGATGGGCGTTGTCGCGAATACTGAACCTAGCGGTGAACGTGAACAAGTGTAATCCCATGCGCGTGGGATGTTGGATGGAGATACCGCGAGGTATAAGACTGAAACAGGCGGTGGTGAACGTGCGTTCGGAGAACGACGCGTGTTTCGCGCGTGCGGTGGTCGCGGCTCTGTATCCCGCTCAGCGGCACGCGGAAAGATGCGGCTCGTATCCCGATTACGCGACGGTGCTGAATCTCGACGGGGTCAAGTTTCCCATAGATCTGAAACATATTGGAAAGTTCGAACGTCTGAATGACGTATCGATCAATGTATTTACCACTCGGGAAGAGACTGGAAAAAGAGACAAGTACGGACGGGGCGCCGACGACAACGCGATCGTGCCTCTGCGGTTGACCGGCGATAAGAGGGACAGACACGTAAATCTCCTGTATCTGCGCGATATGCTACGCGATGCCATCAACAGGGGTCATTTCGCCTGGATAAAGAATCTGTTGCGATTGGTCAATTCGCAATTGACCGTGAGCCGCTGCGCGAAGCACGTTTGCGATCGGTGGGTATAAAAAACTGAGGAACAAGGAAACAACGAGATGTTATTTAATATATATAGACATACATAGTAATTACACGCATGTTAATTCGCAGATGCCTACACTATTTTTATACGCGCGACAAATTGGCCGCTCACAGCGTCGACTGCGGCCGAATGAACGACTGCGCCATCGTTCTTCCAAACGAGGACGATAAGTGGCTGTCGTTTGACAATCACGACAGAAAGGAGCGACTTCCCTTCGTGGTGTACGCGGATCTGGAGTGTCTTCTCGAACCGCGGGAGAGGGAGAATGCCGATGGGGGTGCGAGAACGGAAAGATACGCCTATCAGCGTCACGTACCGTTTAGCCTGGGCTACTATCTGTGCTGCACCTACGACGATACCGTATCCACGTACAGATATCGTCGCGGCGAGGATTGCGTTTCTTGGTTCGTGAACGAGCTTCGCGTTCTCGCGCGTCGCGCTAAGATTAAATTCTCCACCAATACATCCATGACGGAACTTACGGAGGACGAGAAACTTGAATTTCAGCGCGCGACGCATTGTCACGTGTGTCGGAAAGCGTTCCAACCGGAGGACAAGCGCGTGCGAGATCACTGTCATCTGACAGGACGCTACAGAGGTCCGGCGCATTCTCGCTGCAATCTGAATTACAGGAACGTGTACGTGATTCCCGTGTTCTTCCATAATCTGTCGGGTTACGACGCGCACTTCATCATCGAAAAAATCGCGAACGATTTCGAGGGTGGGGTCGAGCTGCTGCCGCTCACGAAGGAAACTTACATATCGTTCTCGAAGACCGTCAAGGAGAGGCAGACGGAAGGAATATGGGATCGGTACGTTAAGCTGCGGTTCGTGGATTCGTACAAATTTTTAGCCGCGAGTATCGAAACCTTGGCGTCCTATCTGAACAGGGAAAAGCTGAGAATAACGCGCTCGGAGTACGCGGATTTAAGCGCGGAGGATCTCGATCTGCTCACTCGCAAGGGAGTGTTTCCGTACGAGTACGTAGACAGCGTGGACAAGTTGCGGGAGACCGAGCTTCCACCGCGCGAGGCCTTTTATAGCTCCCTGACCGACGAGACCGCGAGCGAGAGCGACTACGAGCACGCGACGAGGGTCTGGCGACGTTTCGGCGTGCGAGATCTCGGCGAGTACAGCGATCTCTATCTCAAGACCGACGTGCTTCTTCTGGCGGATATCTTCGAAAATTTTCGGGACACGTGTATGGCGAGTTACGGGCTCGATCCCGCGTACTGCTACACGTTGCCGGGGTACACGTGGGACGCCATGCTCAGACACACCGGCGTGCGTTTCGAGCTGCTCACCGACATCGACATGGTGATGTTCGTGGAGCGCGGAATACGCGGTGGGCTCAGTCAATGTTCGCTCAGGTACGCGCGAGCCAACAACAAGCACGTACCGACGTACGATTCGTCCCAGCCCGATACGTATCTCATGTATTACGACGTGAACAATCTGTACGGCTGGGCTATGTGCGAATCGCTCCCGTACGCGAATTTCCAGGGGCTCGACGACCCTGAGAATTTTGACGCGACGACCGTGGCCCCGGACGGCGATGTCGGTTACATTCTGGAGGTGGATCTCGAGTATCCCGCTGACCTGCACGACGCCCACGCGGACCTGCCGTTGTGTCCGACGCGCGACAAACCGCCCGGTAAGCGGCAGGAGAAGCTGCTCGCCACGCTCCACGACAAATCGCGCTACGTGACGCACTATCGAAATCTGCAGCAATGTCTGCGACTGGGTTTGCGACTGACGCGCGTTCGTCGCGTTCTGCGATTCGCTCAGTCGTCCTGGCTTTGCGGCTACATCAAGCTGAACACGACGTTCAGGACTCGCGCGACCAACGAGTTCGAACGGAATATGTACAAACTGATGAACAATGCCGTCTTCGGTAAGACGATGGAGAACGTGCGCGATCACGTGGACGTGCGTCTCGTTACGCGATGGGACGGCAGGTACGGCGCGGAGGCGATGATCGCCAGACCGAACTTTTACAGCAGAAGCGTCTTCTCGGAGAATCTGGTCGCGATCGAGCTGCGAAGACTCGAGGTGAAATTCAACAAGCCGGTCTACGTGGGTATGTGCATTCTCGAGATATCCAAGACGCGCCTCTACGAGTTTCACTACGACTACATGGCGCCGCTCTATCGCGACCGGTGTCGAATTCTCTACACGGACACCGACAGTCTGATCTATTCGCTGGAGTGCGAGGACGCGTACGAGCTTATGAGACGCGACCTAGACAGGTTCGACACGAGCGATTACGCGGAGAATAACGCGCACGGTATGCCGCGCGTCAACAAGAAGGTGCCCGGTTTGATGAAGGAGGAGAACAACGGCGCGATCATGACGGAGTTAGTGGGCCTCCGTGCGAAGATGTACGCCTACAAGGTACTCGGACGCGACGACACCAAGAGAATAAAGGGCGTCAAGAGAAACGTAGTGGCGAAGAGGATCACGTTCGAGGATTACGTGGCGTGTCTGCGGAACGCGCGCGAGCTGAAGACGCGCCAGTCGTGCATACGGTCGTGCCTGCACGACGTTTACACCGTGTCGGAGCGGAAACTCGCTCTCAGTCCGCACGACGACAAGCGATGCGTGAGACCGGACAGCGTGGAAACACTTCCGTGGGGACATTACGAAATACCGTAGTAAAAAGAAAAAAACAATATCATACGCTTCCTGAAAAGTGTTTTATCGTAAGATCAATGCGTATAAAAAATACCTATGAATGTAATTTTTTTATTGACAATAAAGTACACGTTGTGCGCCCAATTATATTTTTTGTTACAATACGGATGCCTTGTCTATCCACGAATCGTGCGAACTGTCCATTCCCAGCCACTTCACGTACACTCGATTGCCGCGCCTACGCAGGACCTTTTCCACGAGATAGACGTCGGGATCGGAGACGCTCAGTAACTCGTGTTCGTAGAACCCTCCGGCTATCGCTTCCCCGCGAATGTCCTTCAGCAGATACGTAACGGGATTGGTCCTTTGCACTCTGGCTATGCGAAAGATCTCGGTGGTCCAATTGGGAGTGTAGCCCTTCTCGAAGATCGTCTTGAATTTGCTCACGCGCACCGGATCGTCGACTCGAAACCTCGCCGGCGCGGCGATCTTCGCGCGACTGTACACCGTGCGCAGCAGCCTTTCGGCGACGGTGGGCGTCACGTCCGCCGGACGCATTCCGATCGTTCTGTGTCTGCGACGATTGTAATTCGACAGGAGGCTCGGCAGCGAGTCGATCCATCTGTACGATCCCTGAAGCGTGAAGAGCTTCCACATGTCGTTTTTCAACGTTCGATTGAATCTCTCCACCACCGACGCCTTCATCACCGAATACGTGGAGTAGTGATTCACCTTGCGCGCGTCGGGGATCTCGCGCACGTCGGCGTTGTAGAATTCCTTTCCCTTGTCCGTCTGCAGATTCCTGGGGCATCGCGCGTCCTCGCGAAAGATCTTTCGGAGAGCCGTCGCGACCTCCTTTCCGCTCTTGGTCTTGAGCGGGATCGCCCAGGCGTACTTGCTCAGCACGTCGATGACCGTCAGAATGTAATTGTGACCCGCGTTCTGGCGCGAATAGGGACGCATCTCGACCACGTCGGCCTGCCACAGATCGTCGTAACCGCGCACCACGACGCGGCGACGGAGAAAGTTCTTCCTCGCCGGTGCGTGCAGTTTTTCCACGAGTCTTCGTTTCTCCACGCTCATTGCTGAAGAAGGTCTAGAATACCCTGAATTTTGGCGAACTTCTCGTCGTGCTTTTCCACGGTCTTTTTTTACAACCAGGAACTGGTTTCTAAATTCTCTTATCAGGTCTCTCGAATTCTTTTTGGCCTCGGCGATCGCTCCCTCGACGAAGCTCCTGTTCGTCGCGTCGCCGTCGTCCTCCGGCGCGTCCACTCGCCGTATCTTGCGCTCCGACGCGTCGTAGGAATCCTCGCGCAAGCGAAGCGCGTCGTTTCGCAACGTTACGATGTCGTCTCTCAGACCTTGGGTCGCGTTCGTCACGATGACGCCTGTGAAATTCTGATCGGCAGAGCTCTTCTTGATCTCCTCGTTCACCATGCTCCTCAGTCGTTCGATCACGCCCTCCACGTAGCTTCTGTTCGCCGCGTCGGTGCCGTCCTCCGGCGCGGCCACGCGTCGTATCTTGCGCTCCCTCGCGTCGTAGGAATCCTCGTGCAAACCAAGCGCGTGGTTCTGCAGCCGATAAATCGCGAAATCGACGTATTTCTTGTTCGTCGCGTCGGTCTCGTACTGCGGCCCGGCTACCCGCCATATCTTGCGCTCCTTTGCGTCGTAGGAATCCTCGTACAAACTGACCGCGTTCTTTCTCACCGTCGCTATCTCTTCTTTCAATTTCACGGTTGCGTCGTTCTTCCTGATCTCCTCGGTCACGACGCTCCTGAGCCGCCCGATCGCTCCATCTACGTAGCTCCTGTTCGCCGCGTCGGAACCGACGTCCGGCGCGGCTACGCGCCGTATCAAGCGCCCCCTCGCCTCGTAATGCCCCCGATTCGAGAGGAGCGCGTTGTCCCTCACCGACGCTATCTCATCTTTGAAATCTTTCATCACTTCGAACTTGGCATACGCGATCCAGACATCGACGTAGCTCTTGTTCGTCGCGTCGTCGCTGTCCTCCGGCGCGGCTACCCGCCGTATCTTGCGCTCCCTCGCGTCGTAGGAATCCTCGCTCACGAAGAGCGCGTTGTTGCGCGTGTAATTGCGCAGGGACTCGATCGAGGAGCGCAATCTCACCGTGGACGCACCGTCGATCCCGTCGCCGTTGCTCCGATTTGTCAGAGACATGCCGAATTTTTCACGGACATCGCGCGCGCGCGGGGTGGCGCCGGGGAGCGCGCCGCGATTCGTACTGCCGTCGCGATCCGCGCGACCGATCAATTTATGACGAGCCCGGCCTCGCGAAGCTCCTCGATTATCGACAGAATTTCGTTGTCGTGAGCGTCGTTGCCGGCTCGACGAGAAGCGTCCAGCAGTCGAAGTCGATCGACCAGCTCGTTGGGATCATCCCAGTGAACGTAATCGATCGCGTTGTCGGTCAGTCGCATGGCCAACGGTAGTCCGGTACCCTTTGTAGTCCCAACTTTGCGAGACGGGAGCAACAGCGGCGCTATTATATTTTTGTACTTGTGTCCCTTGTTGCCCATGACGGGCTTGCCGGCGCTGCGACCGCGTTTGTGAGCGCTGGTAGCGAAAAGTATACTCCTGTACGTTCGTTTGTCTCTGTCCGTATAGGCCTTAGCGTCGAGAGCTCGCATGAAGATCAACTCGTACAGGCCGCGCGTGCCCTTGTACCGCACACCGTCGACGATCACGGAGTCATCCGCGGCAACGTCGAATCGCTTGTTGCCCAGCATCGTGCCGTTCTCGCCGAGATACACTCCGTAGACGTTGTCGATGTCCTTTTTTCTCTCACCGCTCAGAAGAGCGCCCACGTATTCCCGGCCTAACGGTCCTAGTTGGCTGTGCAGAAAGTCGCGACCTTCCGCCGTACTGAGAGACTCCCTCACGTACGTCCCTAGCGCGGGAGGTGGAGTCGTCGTCTCCGAGACGGTCTCGCCTTCCCTGGGCAAAAACCGGACCGAATCGGCGTGAATCGGCGTTGAGCTCATGATCGTCGTCGTCGTCGTCGCGGGTGCCGAACTCAACCGTGCCGGACGCGACTCCCTTTTCCCCCCGTCGTCGTTGTTCTTATTGGCGTAAATACGTCGTCGTCCTCCTCCTCGTATTCGCCTTCCAAGTCGACGCCAGCATCGTCGTAGTCGTCGTTCTCGCTGTCCTTCCTCGCCCCCTTCGTTTGCGTTTTAATTTTTTTCGCCAGCGCAAAGCCACCGCCGCCGTCGTCGTCGCCGTCATACTTGCCCGACTCTTTACCCCTACGTTCCACATCGTCGGCGAGCCGTTTCAGAGGTTTGACGATTGGCTCGTACCTCTTTTCCAGAGCAATCTCGCTCTCCATTTTCCCGGCCCTGAGTGCGGCGTACTTTCTGCGAATCGAGGCGCGCGTCTTGGCTATTTCACGCGCGGTCCTCTCCCCCGCGATCGCGCTCATGCTCGCGTTGTTCGTCGAGGCGCACTGATCGGCTCTACAGCACGGCGAAGTCGTGGAACCCCCGTCTGTACCGTCCGCCTCGCAACGCGCTGTCCTTGTCTATCACGGCGAAACCGTAGGTGCGTCGCCAGCACTCGCGTCAGAACGCGCGAAACTCGTCGTACGACATATCGATGTTCACGTGATCGTCGTACACGTGTCGCAGATTGGTGCCGTCCTGCCTGAACAGGATCAACAGATTTGCGTTGTCGCGCACGAGGTGTTTCGGTATTTTAGCATACGTCTGACAGAGATAGAAGCAATCGATATTCGAATGTCGGCCCATAGAAAAATACTCCCTCATCCTGTCCTGCTTGTCGCAGGCCACGTCATCGAAGACG
>JASTWL010000804.1:0-78301 GCA_035220575.1 Temnothorax rugatulus | reverse complement strand
AAGATGCGCACCGTTCAGTTGCACACCGTGTTATTGCACACCGAAAGATGCGCACCGTTTAGTTGCACACCGAAAGATGTGCACACCGAAAGATGCACACTGTTCAGTTGCACACCGACAAAAGATGCGCACCGTTCCGATGCACACCGGATCAGTTACCGAACAAAGTTAGTTGTCACCGAAAGATGCACTTGTTGTGTTCTGTTTACTTGCTTGTTTCAAGCATCTCGATTCAAGCAGTTAGGTCTCACGCTGGGAGTTTCTTTAGTTTAATTATGCGGGGGAAGCCTGCGGCGGAGCCCCTCCCCCGCCTAATTGCGTACTGTTTATATGCATGTGTATAATACATGTGTATATATAAAACATATGTGTATAGTACATATATAGTACAATAATTTGTGCGTAACTGAACGGTGTGCAACTGAACAGTGTGCATCTTTCGGTGTGCAACTGAACGGTGTCCAATTGAACGGTGTCTAATTGAACCGTGTCCAATTGAACCATGGGCAAAATATCGTGTCTATTTGCACCGTGTCCGTTTGCACCGTGTCCAATTGTACTGTGTGCAAGTGAAGGCCACTCCTTGGGAATCATATGTACGATATATAAAAAGGGTGATGTATGGGAATGCTCTAACTATTGGGGAATCACACTATTAAACACGGCGTATAAAATATTCTCGAAAGTACTATGTAAACGCCTAAAACCATTTGTCGAAAAAATAGTAGGGAACTACCAAGCTGGATTCATCCGAGGGAAATCAACAATAAATCATATTTCAGCCATTAGACAGACACTAGAAAGAACATTAGAATACGGCATAGACACACACCACATTTTCGTGGACTTCAAAGCGGCGTATGACTCTATATACAGAATGAAATTATACGAGGCCATGAAAGAATTTCAAATACCAAAGTATTTGGTAAGATTAGTGCAATTACCATGAAGGAAGTGCAATGTAAAGTGCAAATAGGGAACGAGTTGTCGGGGGTTTTTGAGGCCAATAGCGGACTGCGTCAGGGAGACGTACTCTCGTGCATGCTGTTTAATATTGCCCTCGAAAAAGTAATGCGACAGGCCCAGCTCCTTGCAACAGGAACAATTTACATCAAGTCCACCCAAATCCTGACCTATGCTGACGACGTAGACCTAATCAGCAGAACAGAAAAAGGAGTTAAGGATGCATTTGTGGCCCTCAAAAATGCAGCGGCAGAAATGGGATTGGTAATAAATAGTAGTAAAACTAAATATATGTTAGCAACCTCGAAGCAGGGCCGAGGTAATAGCAATAGAAACCAATACATACAACGATAAAATAGAGGTTGTCAGCGAGTTCACATATTTGGGATCCCTCATTTGCAGCGATAACACCACAACCTAAATAAAGCAGAGAATCGTATCTGCAAACCGGTGCTATTTTGCATTAATGCCACAACTAAGGTCACACAATATCTCCAGGGCGACTAAATGCAAACTATATAAAACCCTTATAAGACCAGTACTGACATATGCATCAGAAACATGGACGCTAACAAAAAGAGATGAAGCAGCTCTAGGATGTTTTGAGCGAAAAATCCTGA
The DNA here is from genome assembly GCA_035220575.1 of Temnothorax rugatulus. NCBI lineage: Eukaryota > Metazoa > Arthropoda > Insecta > Hymenoptera > Formicidae > Temnothorax > Temnothorax rugatulus. The sequence goes on along the minus strand of JASTWL010000804.1, from coordinate 76,718 downwards.
GAAAAATCTTTGGGGCCATAGAGGAGAATGGAGCATGGAGAAGAAGGTATAATCATGAGTTACATAGCCTCTTCCAGGGCCCGGATGTGGTGAAACACGTCAAAGTGGGGCGCCTGAGATGGGTAGGGCATGTGTTGAGGATGCCTGACCAAGAGCCAGCTAAGAAGACCCTGCTAGAGAAATATATGGACAGCGTAGGCGAGGGAGACCGAGAGCGAGATTCTTGGATGGAGTCGAGAGTGACCTGCGGATGATCGGAGTGAGGAGATGGAGAAGTAAGGCGCTTGATAGAGACGATGGGGGAGTATTCTGGAGAAGGTTATGGCCCACCAAGGGCTGTGACGCCACGATGATGATGATGATGATCGTCAGACTGGTTTGTGATGATCAACGCAAGTATCAACGAATTATCTGGAGAGATGCCGTCACAATGGAAATAATGATATGTCAACTCAATACAGTTACTTATGGAATGGCGTCATCTCCATTTGTGGCAATTCGTTCTTTGCAGCAAACAGCTGAGGACAATAAAGAGATATATCCGAAGGTATACGAAGTTATCTTAGGATTATTATTTCGACGACGTCATATCAGGAACAGACTCGCTCACAAAGGCACAGGAATTAAAACAAATGCTAGTAGAGGTATTAAGTCCGTATGGGTTTGAACTCAGGAAATGAACAAGTAATGATGAGCGTATCATTCATTTAGACGAACTAGAGATACGTCAGCTTACCTGTCATGACATGAAGAATCCGAAAACACTAGGAATATTGTGGGACCCAAAACAAGACACATTGAGCTTTTCCTTGAACATTCCTAAGCCAAGTCAGGTGACTAAGCGAACAATTTTGTCAGCCATCGCATGCATCTTCGATCCGTTGGGACTGATTGTTCCGGTGGTAGTAACAGCGAAATTGATCCTCCAGCGATTGTGGCAACTGAAACTGGTTGGGACGAAGCATTACCGCAAGATCTAAATACCGCATGGGATCGCTTTCATCGACAATTAGACTTATTAAGTCAGATTAACGTACCCAGACACGTGTTTCGGGAAACAGGTGAAGAAGTACAACTTTACGGATTTTCCGGAAAAGGCTTCTGGAGCCTGCATTTACATACGACATTCAAATGGAGATGGATCTTTTGAAGTTTCATTAGTATGTGCTAAGTCACGAGTAGCTCCACTCAAGACTGTAACACTTACCAGATTGAAATTGTGTGCGGCATTATTACTGGCACGACTCATGGAACGAGTATCGACAGCTCTCCAAATAGTCAAGGAAACTTCAACATTTTTGGTGTGACTCAAGAAACGTGTTATGCTGTATTGCAGCCGAGCCAAGTCGATGGACTACCTTTGTAGCCAATTGCGTTACAGAGATTCAAGACACGACGATTCAAATTGGCATCATGTACCCACCTAGGACAATCCAGCTGATTTGGCCTCCCGTGGCATGGACATTGCTGGGCTGTCAACTTGTAAGTTATGGTGGAATGGACCTTGTTAGTTGCGGAAGGAGGAATCTGAGTGACCAAAGACTCCTACAACTATCATAAGTAATATACCAGATACAAGATCAAAACCGATTATTTATTAGTCTAGTAGTCACTATTTCTGAGGAATTTGGAAATCACTTCTTGCCATTCACATTTATGATTCGAGTACTAGCCTATTCATTGCGCTTCATTGAAAACGTGCGTAAACCAAAACCAGAGCGTCCATCTGGTTCCTTATCGCCAAGCGAACTTCAAGCGAGTAGCAATCTACTTCTAAAATTAGCACAACAAAGGGATTTTGCATTAGAAATAACCGAGTTGCAAGAAACCAAGGTGCTCCCAAGGAAGAGTACTATAGTAAATCTACATCCATTTCTAGATGAGGCAGGTGTTCTCAGAGTGGGCGGTAGAATCCGACACGCTACGATTTCGTTCGAACAAAGACATCCGATCCTCGTATCCCACCGAAATGTCATTGCTCAGCGAATAGTTGAATACGAGCATCGCCGATTGTTACATGCATTACACTCAACTTGTGTTGGCCTCCTTGCAAACTAGATTCTGGATTATATCTGGCAAAACTTTTGTCAAAAAAGTATTAAGAAGTTATGTGAAATGCTTCCATGTCAATCCCGCGCCAGTGACTTACATGATGGGTGATCTGCCTAAGTCAAGGGTCACGCCGTCCCGACCATTCTACGTTGCCGGTGTAGACTATATCGGTCCGTTTTTTATTCGCGAAAAGAGTCGTAGTAAGACCACAATTAAGTCCTATCTCTGTGTATTCGTCTGTTTCGTTACCAAGGCGGTTCATTTTGAATTGGCTACTGATATGAATACCCAAGCTTTCTTAAATTGTTTGCGCCGGTTCATTGCTAGGAGAGGAAAGTGTAAGGTCATTCATAGCGATAATGGCTCCAATTTTGTTGGCGCGGGCGAACGAACTAAGTCAATTACGCGAGTTACTAATAAGTAAGAGTCACAACGACCAAGTTCAAGAGTTTCTAAGCCAGGGTCAGATTACTTGGCATACTATTCCACCTTATAGTCCAAATTTTGGTGGTCTGTGGGAAAGCGCGGTAAAATCCGCCAAGTACCACTTGAAGCGAATATTAACTGATTTACCTTTAACATACGAGGAATTAAATACGGTACTAATACAGATTGAAGCAATCCTGAATTCCAGGCCTTTATCTGCTTTAACGGATGATCCTAATGCTCTCATTCCTCTAACACCCGCACACTTCCTTATTGGAGATAGTTTAACGGCACTGCCACACCCAGATTTACAGGATATCAATTGCAATCGTCTGACTCGATATGAAAAATTACAACAGCTGGTCCAACAATTTTGGCGAAGATGGAATGTGGAATATTTGCACCAACTACAAACACGTTATAAATGGAAGACTCAGCCGGAAACTACAGTCCAACCCGGCTTAATGATTGTTTTGCGAGAGGATAATACCGCGCCTATGCATTGGCATCTTGGACGTATTGAAACCGTTCAATTCGAAAAGGATAGAATTATCCGAGTTGTTACGGTCCGAACATCTATTGGAGTTGTAATAGGTTGGGTCAGGATCTCGAGCAACAGCACGGCAGTAGCTTTAGAAAAACTCTTTATTCGTTTCCGCGCTACAATACGACACGTCTCTTCACGCTCGCTGCCGTACCAGAACTATCAACTTAAACGGGAGCCATCTATCAGGCCCTTATCCTAAAGCTAGTACCTTAAACTACTATCACACTCGGCCAATTCTGACCTTTGATCTCCACCCTCGGAGTCGATATTGTAAAAAAAAGAAAGAAAAAAAAATATAATCTCTTATTAACTTGTCTATAGCAATTTCGTTTACCTCTTTGGCACAAATATAAGAAAAAAAAACATTTTCTCCTTGGTTTAACAATTTTTCTTAATTCTAACTCTTAACTCTAACTTAATTCTAATTATCTTTAACTGTTACATCGTTACTTTACTTTGTATTGTCGTTAACATTATTTTCTGGATGTTTTCTTTCCACGATTTCATGTTGGCCGCCTCCCATGTTCCCTGATATGGTTTGTTCGTTATTTAATGATTTTTAATGTCTTTTATTATATATCTATCGTTCCGCAGGACTCGACTTACTTCATACGGCCCTTTGAATTCAGGGATAAGTTTGTGCGACGCTCCTATAGTAGTATCTATATTTCTGATCATAACGTAATCACCTACGCCGTAAGTGTGTGCTACTTTCCTTTTCCTATCGAAACATTCTTTATTGTATTTCTGGCTCTTTTCTATTTTCTTAGCCGCTCTATTTCTTAAGTCTATTAGATCGCGATCGTTATTATTTACAACACTTTCTAGATGTTCCTGAATTTTATCGACTATTTTTCTTTTTTGGTCTACTCCGAATAAAAGCCTACTAGGCGTTTCACCTGTCGTTTTATGCACTGAATTGTTTATCGCGAATTCTACTTCTGCTATAACTTTATACCAGTATATCTTCTCGTCGTTATTTATTAACTTACTTATCATAAAGCCTATGAATTCTATCTATTGGTACGTTCTACCTGCCCATTCGCTTTCGGGGAAACTGTCGCAATACAAATGTGGCGAATGTCATTCTCTTTACAAAAACCTGAAAATCGTTGGACGTAAAATCCCCGTGCCCCTATCTGATATAACGATGCGTGGTCTACTGTACGTGTTAAAATGTAATGTTAGGTTCTCAATAACCTCTTTCGTCGTAGTTGTTTTCGTTGGATACAATCTCGTGAACTTAGAAAATGCATCGATGACAACCAAGATATATCGCTTAGCCAATCTATTCTTATCTACCGGTCCGTAATGGTCTACGTGATATGTCTCGAACGGCACCTGGCTCTTAGGGATAGGATGTAGGTATCCTTCCTTCCTACCCGTTGGCGGCGAGAATGCTATGCATTTTAAACAATCTGCGATATAGTCTTTTATTTTCTGTTTCATGCAAGGAAACCAATAGCTTTTAATCATTGTCTCTAATGTTTTTCAACCCCTATGTGGCCCATTTGATCGTGATACTTATTAATAACGTGCGACTCCATCGTCTGTGGAACGTAAAATAATAATTCTGTACCGTGTTTCCGGTAAACTATCCCGTTTCTCATCTCAAAATGTGCATCCTCAGCGTTTTGAAGCTCTTCCCGTAACTCGCGAAGTTTATAGTTCCCGACCCTGACTAAGAGCCAGATTTAGTTCAAACGAGTTTTCCTCTACTATTAAGACATCTGTAGGTAACCTACTTAAAGCGTCTACATGACACATTTTCGTATTTGGGCGATGTTCTGTTACATAATCATATTCTAGTAGCTCTAATGTCCATCTTGCTATACGCGGATTTATATCTTTCTTCTTTAATGCCAGTATTAAGGCGTTACAATCGGTTACTATTTTGAATTTTATACCACTTAAGTATACTCTGAACCTTCGCAAAGCATACACAATCGCTAACATTTCGAGTTCGAAGCTGTGGTATCTTGTTTCGGCATCAATCGTCCTCTTTGAGAAAAAGAATATCGGATGGAACTGCTTATCACTTCCTCGTTGCATCAACACCGCCCCGAAACCTATAGTACTAGCATCACAATGCAACTCCGTCTCTCTATAGGGGCTGTATATTGCTAATTCCGGTGCTTCTATTATTTTTTTCTTTAAAGCTTCGAATGTACATAATTCATTCTTCCCAAAGTAAAATGAGACGTCCTTTTTTAATAAGTCGTATAAGGGTTTAGCCAATATTGCAAACGACCGAATAAACATACGGAAATAAGAGCATAACGCTACGAAACTACGTACTTTTTTCGTATTTTTCGGTACTGGAATTTTCTGAACCGCTATTATTCCCTCTTTTGTTGGACCTATGCCCTTTTCCGAAATCGTGTATCCTATAAACTCTATCTCCGTTTGCAGAAATTTACATTTATCTATCCTTAATTGAAGCCGATTTGCTACGAATATTCTAAATATTTCTTTTAATATCGCGAAATGATCTTCTAGTGTTTCTGATGCAATGAGGATGTCATCCATGTATAGTACAATTTTCCCGGCCTGAATAAGTACTCTTAACACTTTATAAAGATTCCATTGAAACCTGGACCTACCTTCAGTCCGAATGGCATACATACGAATTCGAATTGCCCAAACGGCGTCGTGAAAGCAGTATATTTGATAGAGTCTTCTGACATTTTGATGTGGTAAAAATCATCCTTTAAGGGGATGCTGGAGTGACGGCCGAACTTCCTTGATGTCGATAATGTCAACCTTCCTAATTTTGTTTTTTCTATATCTGTCTTTATCTAACGAAATGACATCTGTCCTTGTTCGATTGCTGCGCCATCTCTGCTCACTAGCCTGCGTGTATATTTTTGTGGAAAATATACACGATTTCTTCGAAGCTCTAATTTTTTTTTCTAGGCTTTCAATCTCAATTTAAACGGTACGTTATTGTTTGTGCACGTTTTCTGAAGAGTGGGAACATTTCATTTCGTACATATAACCTATTCAACTGTTTATATTAGAAAATATGGTTATGAGGTGACAGCATTTTTAAATTTTTTTTAAATTATCACTAATTTTTTATATTCCCACTCTTCATTAGTACCTATACTTTACTTTTGTAAAAGGATTTTGCGATCTATAAAGCCGTTTCAAAGAACGAGCTCTGACTGTTTTTGTCGGTATCCAGGATCCCCTTAAATCTAATCGTGAAAATATTTTTTTTCCTCGTAAAGCGTCAATTAAATCCTCCGCGTTTGGTATCGGAAAATTATTTTTCTCTAATAACTTATTTAAATCGCGATAATCTATGCATAATCTTATTTCTCCGTTTTTCTTTCGCGTTAACACAATCGGCGAGGCGTATTCGGATTCACTAGGACGTATTATTTTCTTTTCTAGTAGAATGTCTAATAACTTACGGGGACTAATCTTTTCCGTATGTGAAAGTCGTCGGGGCTTAAACTGAAAAGGCTTATCTTGTTTCAGTTTTAGTTTAAGTTCGGCTTTTACCTCGGGTATTTCCGGTCGTACCGGGTCTAAATAACGTTCGACGTACAACTTCTTCATTTTTTCCTGCGTCTCTACTGTTTCGTCCGGGTTGATCTCTAACTGATCTTCTAATCTTTCTTCCAAATTACCTATATCGATATTCAATATTTCGCGAATGACTTTATCTTCATCTATCTCAGTCGGTGAGACGGAACTTTCTCGTAAAATTGACGCAATATATCTCTCCCAATTACCGCTGCGGACTTCATTGAGATCTCGGGTACTATCAAAAATGAACAAATTCTCGCCTCGTTATTATTTAATGATAACCTAACCGCTACTCGACCTTTAGCTTGTAACACGCTCCCGTTTAATCCCCTATACTTGTTATCCTCTGGCAAACACGGGGTAATTAAATCGCTCGGCACGTAAATATCCTTTACAAAACTTACGGGGCTACCGGTGTCAAGTAATGTCTCTATCTTACAGTCTATTTTGCACTGTCCCGCTTCGTCACACATCTGGTATGGTAGGTTCCTACGGAATTCTTCGTCTTCCACGAACACACTGTTGACATCTGTCTTCTTACTTCCCGTATTCTGCGACGTTTCACCCTTGGCCGTAACTTCCTTCGTCTGACAGCTTTTGTATTGGTGTCCCGTCTGATTGCACTTAAAACATGCACCTCTCTCGCGCTTCGGCGCTGGACAATTAACTGCGAGATGTCCTAAAGTGTTACAGTTAAAACACTTAGGTTCCTGTTTCGAATCTGGTCGATCTTCTGTCTTCTTCACTGTCTTCATTGACCTTGCTCCATTTTCAGCCGATGTCTTCTTAGTAGTCTTTTGTCATAATAAGGAGTTATATTCTCCATCGCTTTTAGCATAGCTTCTTTACTGACAAATTGCTGCATCATCGCCTGTTGTCTAACCGCCTTTACCGGAATTCCTTCAATTAGGTAGTCCACGATCTCTTCTTCGTCGATCGGCTTGTTTGCCAATATCAATTTCTTATGGAAATATTCGCTAAAAGTTTCACTCGCTTGCCAACTTCTATTCTCGAACTCTCTTCTGAGCGTCAGTCGATTTTCTCTTCTGTCAAACATCGTTCTCATCCTGTCTAATAGCTCCTCCATCGATAATAGTAGGTGCTCTGGTACTGAGCGAAACCAATCAGCCGTCTCTTTACTTAACTTTGCTCCCAATAGCAGCTTGGCCAGATTGTCGTCTAGGTTATACATTTGTTTAATTAACAGCAGCTGTTCCTCCCAGCGACGATAAGATCCTCTCTTCCCGTCGAAGTCAGGTAGCATCTCCTTCAGACCGGATAAACTTATTCTTGGAGCCATGTTTTCCGTCTGCCATGCTATTTGCTCCGCGACAGGTACTGGTGCCGGTCGCGCTGGTACTGGTGCTGGTCGCGCTGAACGCAAGAATTCGTTTTCTTTTCGCATCAGCTCCAGCTCCCTCCGCATTAATTCATTCTCGCGTCTAGACAGATCGAGCTCTTTTTGGTACATATTTGACTTCTCGCGTTCGAACCTCCGTCTCTGCTCCCCGGTCACATCTTCTTCCGCGGCCACAGTACCTTCTGTGGTCGCAGCACCGGTCGCAGCGCCTTCTTCCTCCTCTTCGTCATTTTCTATGTCATTTGTATCATCGTTCTCTCTTGTATCATCGTTCTCTCTCCATGAGGGATATGCTCGATTTAATCTTAAAATGAGCTCGGCTTTATTTCCGCTGGTGTCTAAGTTCATGCTTCGCAGTTTATTTTTTAATTCCGTTACCGTAAAATCTTCTATCGTGGTTACTCGCGTTTTACTCTTACGGGGCTTTGCTATTATACCTCCAGATAACCGGCCGTAGCTTCTTCGTTTGCGTGCGTTACCTTTTCGCATGCCCAACTCCTACGCTTACCCACGACCGTGCTTATCGACGTCCCTCTTCCGTATCTTCTCAGATAATTGTATAGCTTCTTTACCGGTCAATGTGACTTCCGCGCGCGATCTCTACGCGATGATAGTGCCACTCGCGTTCTTCTTCCGCAACTATCGACCGACTATCGACCGTCCTCAACGACCGCCATTAATGCCACAACGACCGCCATTAATGCCCGTCCACGCTGTTGCTATTTCTTCAGTGCCGTCGATGCTCCCGTACTTCTCGAAACACTTATGCTCCCGAGCCGTACACAGCCTCACTTACTAGCTTACTCTGCACTTCACCAGGGACTTCGCACTTCACCGGGAACGGTCCTTCCGTTGCAGCCGTCTCTGCACAACGTTCTCGCGAACCTTCCCGGCAACCGTCTCACGTTCTCGCGAACCTACAACGTTCTCGCGAACCGTCTCGGCGTCTCTTTACACGACCCACACTAGTTTTCGAATCCCACTTCTGATTGTAATAGGTTGGGCCAGGATCTCGAGCAATAGCACGGCAGTAGCTTTAGAAAAACTCTTTATTCGTTTCCGCGCTACAATACGACACGTCTCTTCACGCTCGCTGCCATATCAGAACTACCAACCTAAACGGGAGCCATCTATTAGGCCCTTATCTTCAAGCTAGTACCTTAAGCTACTATCACAGAGTCTACCAAAGACCGTTGTCCAAGCTCAGCATTTTACCTATAGAAGAGTCCAATGTGCAAACCCAAGATGTGGAACATTGACTATTCTACATTAGTCTATACGAAGCTATACTATTATACTAATTAATCAAATTAACATTACAGGTTTAGGTTCTAAGTTACTTCTCGAATTTTGATATGTTTTATGTTTGTTTGTTCCAGTTAGATTATAACAAGCCACTGTTTATTTATATTGTTACGCCCGCGCTGAAACGACCCTTAACTCCGAGCTGAAGCGAGCGGTCATTCCGCAGAAGTCGCGAAGTGTTCCCTTGACAACGGGTCGCTGTTTGACAACGGCGCCTTGGAGATTCGAACCTCGACTTTCAAACTGTTCTGACGTGTTCTCTGGTGTTCTCTTTAATAAAGAGATTCGTTACTTTTCTAATAAACGTGTCGTTATTCCCGAGAGTGAGCGAGTGTGTGCTAGTGCGACTCGGCGAGCGCAACAATATATTGAAAGCATTCCATGATTTCCAAGCTTTCAAGGTGGGCGGTATATGTTTGAAAGCCCGCTTATAACGCGACCGGATGCGCCTTAAGGAGTAGCGCTGTAGTCAGAGCGACGGAGTGGCGCTGTGAGAGATCGGTGGAGATGGCACTGTGAAGGAAGGAGAGAGAATTGCGCGCCTGCCTGTCGCTTTGTATGGCGTGGCCATGATTGTTTTTTGTAGTCGGTTAGCAACAGCATTAAGATAAAGACGTATTTATATAAAAGTCCATTACGCATTTTTTATTCACGAGAATAGCAGGTTAACTGAAGTTAACATTAAACAATTCAACAGAGAGCCTGGCCAACTCTTTCCGTAACGGCAGGGAACGAAGAGAGGACGGGAAGTCCTGGTTGGGCCCAGAGGAGGCAAAGCCCGGTATTCCGTAGCAACAGCTCGGGATAGGGAGAAGTACGCTTCGGAACCCTAGAGCCTGCGAAGAAAGTGGAATCTCCTAGAGACTGCCCTTCCGGATTGTCGGGACGACAATCTGAAAAACGGGGGGGCAGTGTTATACTCGCGCTAAGTTCGTCAGCTTCGCCTGCCGGTATTTTCCGCCGCGGAGCGTCCTTAGCAACGGGCGTTGCCATGGGTTGTTGAAACAGCCCGGCTGTCAGATTTCCGCCGGATTTGGAGACTCGAGCGGACGTTTCGATTCGCGCTCCGAGCTTGTAAACGATTTACAATAAACCATCCTTTCCTTACGTTAAACTTGTGTTCCCTTATTCCGCGGGCCGTGAGTGAACGCGCGAGCGAGTGCGGGAGTGCGGAGAGAGTGTCGGAAAGCCGCCGGAGTGCAACATATTAAAAATATTCAATGCGCAAAAAAATTCACTTTTAATTTCCGAAAACACGTTTGTCTTAATGAAAATCACAACATGGTATATAATCTCATTAAACTCCGTTGGTCACATGGGCACCATAAGTAGCGTTTACAATATTAATGGCGAGTTCACACAACATACAGATTTTGAGATAATTGTAATGACTCCGCCCCGATCTCCCCTACATTGTATGGATTAATATGTTTTGTCTATTTATTGGATATTACAAAGATGCACTTTCCCGTTTACGTCCTCTGCCTAGAAAATCTATTTGTGGAATAGCTGCCAGTAGAAATAAATAAATAGATATTACCCTCATTGTGCGTTTCTAAAAAGTAACTGCGGATAAGTGATTGCCATACACAACACAAATAAATGTAAAACATGTTTTATGAAGCAATTTAAATATGATAAATATCCTCCTGCAGTATGAATAAATGTCATCCTGCAGTATGTATCATTCTATCTACTTCCACCGAATAAAACATGTTACGCGTTCTTCGATTAAACCTCAATTTGCTTATAAAGCGCTTGGAATTTTCAATTTCGACTTTCTCACAAACGCTTGAGAAGCGCATCTTATTCCTTTACCTAATATCACTTGACGTAAAGCCCAATCGCTACAATGAGTTTGGTCGAAATTGATTGGTTACACGTACCGTACGTCTTCTTGTCAGTACGGGTAACAATATAATATTTATTTACGAAATTGATCAAATATATTCGAATGTGCACAATGCCGGTCTACAATGGGTGTTGTAAGTCGTGAGTCGTAAGAATTGACCAATCACAGTCCATTATTCTCCTTGCGGTCGAAGAATAATGAACTGTGATTGGCCAATTCTTACAACTTACGACTTACAACACCCATTGTAGACCAGCCTTAAGATAAACAGTGGAGACAAAGCATATGCCAAGTGAATTGTCTTCGCGCTTTCGCTTTGTCTCACCTGTTTATGAACTGGTTGACAACAGATCTCTCGGGGACTTCTCTCGGTGACGCGTGTGTTGACCCGACTCGAAAGATCTCGAATTTGCGAGAAGAGCTTAAAAGGACGCACGCCCTTGGCAACGGTGCCAGTCGCGCTCTGCTAACTATCGAGTTGCCACTGTCAATAGTCGAGTTGCTTGCTCTTACGTTTCGCTTGTGCTTTCTCGCGAATCGATTATCTCTTCCATCTTTTTATTCGCGATTCTGCGTTTTTTGTAAATATTGTAAATTTGTAAATAAACCTGAACATTGTCCGTCTAGCGCTACTTTATTCGAACTGTCTCGTTACAATTCGCGGTTCGTGACTTAGCTCGCGTGCGCGGTCCGCTTCCAAACAACCATTAATTAAACACTATTGTGAAAAACAATTACTGCCATTAAAATTAAATGATTATTTGCAAGTTTTAGCATTTAAAATCACATAATATTCTATTTAAAACAATTAATAGACGGCGATAAGAGTCAGGCGCGGTACGTGGTGCGCAAGTACAGAAATTGATAGTTACATATATATATATATATATATATATATATATATATATATATATATATATACATATATTCCCAACTAATAGACTGCGCGCCGATTATTTGTCGGACTTGAAACACAGCTATCGTTGGAAATTTTAATACCCTTCCCTCCCCGGAATTAAATCTACGCGATTTAATTCTTAAAAAACTGTAAAGAATTGAACTTACGCAGGCTGAAACATGCGTTAACTATTATTAACCAGTTATTGCGATGAATATTACTACATGCCTCGGTAGTCGAATTGGTACGACGCCCTTCACGGAATGAGGGAGGTGCCAGGTTCGAATCCTGGCTGAGGTAATATTTTTCGCAATAAATTCTTTACAGTTTTTTAAGAATTAAATCGCGTAGATTTAATTCCGGGGAGGGAAGGGTATTAAAATTTCCAACGATAGCTGTGTTTCAAGTCCGACAAATAATCAGCGCGCATTCTATTAGTTGGGAATATATGTATATATATATATATATATGTAACTATCAATTTCTGTACTTGCGCACCACGTACCGCGCCTGACTCTTATCGCCGTCTATTAATTGATTGACATTTTCAAGAGTCTAAAGACATATTCTATTTAATTTATTTTATACAACATCGATAATTGGACATATACATCAAGATTGTATAATAGCAATATCAAAAATTGATCTTTTTTATTCTGAAAGTGATGCCTTATTTTACAATGTTACGTGTTACATTAGTTACTTACAATGTAATGATGTCATAGAAATAATCCGTATATTATTTTCGGAGTAAATCTTTTATTGCATAGTGGAAATGTTCATGTAATTTTCCTTTCTAATCATGAAAATTTCTTACCGTTCTTTTAAACTTCTAAGTTATAATCAAATAGACGATGAGACGATCCAAAAATCATGTATGATATGTGAATTCTAGAATCTACATTTTATGAACAACACTGTATACCTCTTGACAATTTTACTTAAATCCGACATCCTATAAATTTCGAAGTTTGTAGAAATTAGGCTGTTATATTACGTTGAAGTAACAACATCTCATCTCATATCACTTGTGCTATTTATTTTTTTTTTTTTTTTAGCGTTCAAAAGCAATATAAAGTTCAATCATTTCCGAGACTAGATACTAAAACGAAAGTGTTCACTAGAAGTCGCGTTTGAAACTAGTTCGCAAAATACACGTACTAATACGGAATACGAAAGTAAAAGAAAATGTTTCCTCAAAGAGAAGCTATAACAAAACAGCTTTAAAAATGTAAAAAGGAAAGGATTGGAACACGGGTAAATAATCACTCGGTTATTCTTCAGTACAATTACGATGCTATTGCCGACTAGGGAATGAAAGGAATCGATAAATAATCTCCCGCGGCTTGTCGAACACATAGAATAGTTGATGTAGTCCGCAATCTTCTTACTCCAAAAATGATCGACAAGAAAGACGTTGGACGAAACCGATACGCTGTTCTTAAATTATACCTGACCATCTCAGGATTATGGCCATATCATAGTCTTCGCGACAGATATATTTGCTTCGTGCCGTTGTTTGCATTCTGTTTTATTATTGTGATACCTCAGGTATAAATACAATTAAAAAGTTTACAGGAAAAAAATTCTTTATAGTCTGTTTATTGTGCTACAAGGATATCGATTGTATGTTTTCTTTCTTTGAACGATCAAAAATCCAACATATTGATTATTTAACATTTTAACCAACTGTATAATCAAATATACATACGCACACGCCTGTTAAATTTAACTAACTCAACAAGTGATATGTATTTCAAAGAAAAATATATGAAATCTTTAAATTGCGCCAATTGCAAAAAGAATGCAAAAGAATTATATTGCTTTAAAAAATAATTGTTGTGCAACTACTTTAAAAAAAATAAAACTCAAGTGATACGTATGTTTGTATTCCCATTCAGGGATCTTCCTATTCCAACTTTTGGCGTTGCTTTTTTACTTCTGTCGCATTCTCCCTTAAATTATATTTATTGTTTTTTTTTATCAAAAACTTTAGTACTTTATTTCGAGGTCTAGCAGGGCCAAGTTCTTTATAAGAAAAATTTATTTATTTTATTTTAATTAAATATTTTTATTTTGTACTGTTACCTCTTTAATTCTTTATGATTAAAATGTTTCTTTGTAATATTATAATTTTGTTAAGGAGAATTAAAGCTACTACAACTTGAGTTGGAATAGGAAGACACTTGAAAGGAATACAAGATACGTACAACTTTGGTTTTAATTTTTAAAAGCAGTTGTACAGCAATTATTTTTCAAAGCAATATAAACATTTTCTTTGCAATTGGCACAATTTAAAGATTTTATATATTTTTTTGAAATAGGGGAGACCGGGGCGGAGTCGTCACTACAATTATCTCGAAATCTGTATATTATGTGAACTCGTCATTAATATAGTAAACACTACTTAGGGTGCCCATGTGATCAACGGAGTTTAGTAAGATTATATGCCATGTTGTGATTTTCATTAAGGCAAACGTGTTTTCAGAGGTCAAAAGTAAAATTTTTTGCGCGTCGAAAATGTTAAATATTTTAAATATTATTTTCTCTCCGAATCTCGAGATTAGTGATTCTGAAGAGTAATGCATGCTGAACACGAATCCAGTGAAATTGTTTTATTTTCGTTGATTTCTAATATTTCATGAGCGATCAAACTTAAAATCTGTCCGAAGTCGTCACCAAGCCATATCATGGAAGCTTCGGGCAAAAATTAAAGTCAAAGAAGCAGCAGTAGTCAGATTCCGGCGAGGACTTGGATAATATGTGCTGCGTGTGCTCAGAGATGACAGAATAGAGCTGACGAGAAACAGTGCATTTTGTGCGAGCGTAGGGCACATAAGTGTGACTGCTTTTTTGCAATTGTGTTCCGCCATCGTGTTTTTAATTAATGTTTCCATTTTTCTATTAAAAAATAATAAAATGTATCCTATCATTTTTCATGATTGGAATTATAAATTTTCATTTAAAATTCAGTCCGAGACTAGAGTGAAGACTCCGCTCCGGCCATTTTGACATTTCAATTTTTGCACCTCTGTCGTTTTCACTCTATACCAGTTGACCAAAGCGACGTAGACCAAAAATGTCTTTATAAATTTTGTAGCCAAGGGTTCACTCTTTACAACGGTATATCACATTTTACTAAAATTATTTGTTTTGTTGTTAAAAATCGGCACCGAAGAAATAGTGACGACTTCGCCCCGACATATTACTTCTCCTCTACATATTACTTGGGTTAGGCAGGTAATGCAATTTTTCACAACACCTCCACGGAAAGTTCGACTTTCCATGCCTGTAGAGAGGGACGAAAGTGGCCAATTTCAAAGTGGCAAACTTCACACTCGTCTGAAAAACTACTTTCTTCTCTTGGTGCACAATATACTATTGCGATATAATAATTTTTTTAAAGTACATACAACATACATTGTGCGTGTACTTGACGCCTTTTTTTACCTTTTGTGAAAAACGTAATTTTGTACTGATATCACCCATTTTGTAAGCAGGTATCGGCAAAACAAATTTCTATTTTTTATTTTTTAATTATTTACAAAATCAACAATAATAACAAATTAAATTTTTATTAAATTAACAGTAATTAGTCACAAATAATTACTAATTGCGTAAAAATGAATAGATAATATTTAGGTAAAAGTGAATAATTACCCGGGAAAAAGAATTAGATCTGCCGAGTATGACCTTATCTGGTTCATCAGATCTGACCAGATCTGCAAATTGTCTCTACCAGATCTGAACAGATATAAGCAGATCTGACCAGATATAATTTAATCTGCCGAGATATAATTATTTACCGAATGTATCCAGACTTGCTCAGATATAATTAAAAATCATGAAAGGATGTAAAATGCTACCTCAGCTCAACCTAAATGATATATGTGTATATATATGGAGGGGTTAAAGCCATAGGGGTTAAAGCCATAGAGCTTAAGTCAATTTTTTTGACCACTTCTTTTCTTCTTCTTTCAACATATCTGCATGTGTAGACTGCATATATGAACTTAACTCCATAGGTTAAAAAAAGTGACTTACACCACTATAGCTCTAACCCCTCCATATATAAATGTGTAACCTTTTAAAAATTCTAAACATGATTAATTTCTTCATTGCATATTTCTTTACTGTTCAACACAGATACTTTACTTACTAATCGGTTCGTTAACTCTTGATGACGTATTCGAATGTGTGCCATCGATAATGATCAGTATAATATTCAGCTTTAAAATATTGGTCATGATGTTAAATAGTGAGAAAGTAAGTGATGAATTTTCAGAGTTGCATTAGCTCTTAACTTAAGTGCGAAAATATGTTACAATACGCGAGTATGTCTTTTAGGTAAAGACTTGTCTTAATATGATACAAAAGAATTGGCTGTCAGTAAATGCAGATGTAGAAAGGACTATTCTGCAACGGCATACAAGCTATGGACAACATCTGATGACATTTTATGCAGGTATGTACAATTATAATATTATAGAAACTTTTTTTAACCTTTTGGATTTTCACATATGTACATAAGCGCGCATTTATCAAGAGACACGGTAGTGTCTCGCGTTAAGTATGCGGTTCTTTTACAAGCGGACTCTGTTAAAGCGGAGCGCGAGACCGACCGTGACTCTTTACGCGACGCAACGGGTTGCGAGTATATCGAGAGTTGAGATTCTTATATACGAGTGAACGGATCAAGTTCTAAGTAGGCTTGATCGATAGCTTGGGGTTCGAATTGGGGGGGTATCTCCTATAACATTTTCCGCTACGTGCCCTACGAGCGGAGATATTGCGACGTAAAGTCGAAAATGTGAAATTTTATTAAGATACTACTCCTCCTCCTCCTAACGCCGACGTCTCTCGACCAATCAGAGGAATCAGAGAAATGTCACTTTCACTTTTTCGACACTGGCGCACTACTATCGCCAGTTTCGAAATCGGTATGTTATTATTACGTGTACGTACTGCGCTCAGTGCAGTTAGTGCAGTTAGTGCAGTCATCAGCCGGTTCAGCGCGCTGTCAGTTAGTTTTAATAAATAATAACCTAGAAATAGTGACGATCGTGAACGTCGCCGTGTGATAGTGAATAGTGAAATATATTAGTTATCGTGACCGTCGCCGTGTGATAGTGATAGTGAAATAAATATAATATTCTCAAGAGACACGGTAGTGTCTCGTTATATACTGCATACATACAGAAGTAACGCTCGTGTAATATACGTGTGTGTGCTGCGCGCAGTGCAGATAGTGCATTCAGCGCGCTGTCACATTAACCTATCAATCATCATTTCTTTTTCTTCAAGAGACACGGTAGTGACAGCCAAATACGCGCGGAGCGAGACCGACCGTTACTACGTTTACGCGAGCGTTACTTCTGTAGTAACTTACGATAATTCGTTCGCGTGAACGGGATTGTTCTTCGTGTATTGTGTATCTTCGTGTAAACGGGATTTGTATATATAACTTTATAACTTACGATAATTTACTCCGCGTAAACGAGTGATGAATTATCGTTCGTAAGTTACTACAGAAGTAACGCTCGCGTAAACGTAGTATATATACATGATTTGTCGCGTACGCGATTCAAGGTAATTGTTTTATTACATGTAATTATCCTATAATATATAATATATTATATCTATCTTCATCAAGAGACACGGCAGTGTCTCGCGTCAAGTACACGCGAAGCAAGACCGCACCGTGACTCTTTTATTATACGTGACTAAGTACATGTGACAGGAATTATAGTAGTTTACGTTTACGTGAGTATTACTTTTGTAACAACTTATACGATATCATCGTAGTTACTATAAAATCTCTCGTTTACGCGGAGGAATTATCGTATCATAAGTCATATACAGAAGTAACACTCGCGTAAACATAGGTTAGGTTACCGGTTTTTTTACACCATTTTACATAAAACGCGAGATTCACTTATGTATGCAAGTTTAACGCTTATTATTGAGTTAATGTGTAATATTTTCGGTAATTATTCAGTTTACACCCCTCACCTCCGATTTTGATGAACTTAGGCTTAATCGACGCGTTTTTGCTCAAAACGACCGAATCTGGCAGAAAAAAGTGTCGCTCTGCCCCGCGAAGCGAGATATTAACAATTAAAGTTGACAGGAATCAGGTTATGATTCCTGTCATACCGACGAGATGAAGCAACACTGAACATGCCCTGCGGCCACATGCGCATGCTCAGTGGCCGCACGCGCATGCTCAGTGGCTGCACGCGCATGCTCAGTGGCTGCACGCGCATGCAAAAGTGCGCCAATTTTAAATATGATGACTAGTCAATCGTGCAGAATAACCAAGCGTCTTGATTCAAGCAGTTAGGTATCACGCTGGGAGTTTGTTTAGTTTTATTATGCGGGGGAAGGGGCTCCGCCGCAGGCGGAGCCCCTCCCCCGCCTAATTGTGTACTGTTTATATGCATGTACTATACACATGTATTATATATGCACATGTATTATACACATGTGTTTAAACAGTACACAAATAGGCGGGGGAGGGCCTTCTCACTGATTTTAGGACACGCCTTCGGCGTATAGATTTGAATTAAGATGCTTGAATTAAGACGCTTGATTATTTGTGTACTGTTTATGCACATGTGTTACAGTACATGTGTATAAACAGTACACAATTAGGCGGTGGGCGGTGGGCGGAGCCCCTTCCCCCGCATAATAAATCTAAACAAACTCCCAGCGTGATACCTAACTGCTTGAATCAAGACGCTTCCAAGCATCTCGATTCAAGCAGTTAGGTCTCACGCTGGGAGTTTCTTTAGTTTAATTATGCGGGGGAAGGGGCTCCGCCGCAGGCGGAGCCCCTCCCCCGCCTAATTGCGCACTGTTTATACGCATGTACTATACACATATGTTTTATATATACACATGTATTATACATATGCATATAAACAGTACGCAATTAGGCGGGGGAGGGGCTCCGCCTGTGGCGGAGCCCCTCTACCGCCTAATTGTGTACTGTTTATACACATGTACTGTAACACATGTGCATAAACAGTACACAAATAATCAAGCGTCTTAATTCAAGCATCTTAATTCAAATTTATACGCCGAAGGCGTGTCCTAAAATTAGTGAGAAGGCCCTCCCCCGCCTATTTGTGTACTGTTTAAACACATGTGTATAATACATGTGCATATATAATACATGTGTATAGTACATGCATATAAACAGTACACAATTAGGCGGGGGAGGGCCTTCCCCCGCATAATAAAACTAAACAAACTCCCAGCGTGATACCTAACTGCTTGAATCAAGACGCTTGGTTATTCTGCACGATTGACTAGTCATCATATTTAAAATTGGCGCACTTTTGCATGCGCGTGCGGCCACTGAGCATGCGCGTGCGGCCACTGAGCATGCGCATGTGGCCGCAGGGCATGTTCAGTGTTGCTTCATCTCGTCGGTATGACAGGAATCATAACCTGATTCCTGTCAACTTTAACGGTTAATATCTCGCTTCGCGGGGCAGAGCGACACTTTTTTCTGCCAGATTCTTTCATTTCGTGCAAAAACGCGTCGATTAAGCCTAAGTTCATCAAAATCGGAGGTGAGGGGTGTAAACTGAATAATTACCATATTGGTAGATTTACCATATTGGTATTACCATATTTTCCTATTAATGTATAATAAAAATAACACGATGTTATATGTGCGGTTTATATACATTATATGTGATTTCTGCTCAGTGCTCTGAATGTCATCTCGTCATATATATATCAGGAATTTTCCATGGGCTTCTTTAGAAGATAGGATATGAAGAAAATCCTAATGATGACGATATATCACAAAGATTAAGTTAAGGGGGTTGTCGTGAAATATAAAAATATTGTCGATTTCTCTAGACTTCGCGTATGTATTAATAAACCTTACATACATTACGTCTCCAAATTTGAGATAGACAATCCATATTCGTTTTCGAGATATTCATTGTGGAAGTTGCGCTTTTTAACATGGGCTCTTATGGAAAGGTCGCCGCGAGAGCCACATTTTCGCTTATAACATCTCCACCAAAACTGTCATTGTTTTGAAAAACTAATATGTTATTAATGATATTCAATAATATCGAATAGCAGAAACTCGTATAGAGCAATCCATATTCGTTGTTGAGATATTATAAGTAAAAGTACGTTATCATGATGCCTGAAAAATGCGCAAAGAGAAGTGCTGTGGTGACGTGGCAACGTTGGCGGCCCAGCAGACATCGCGCGTAAATCACACTATACTCTTTGAGTATAGTGTGTACCGTCGAAATATATTTTTTTTTTCGTTTGTCAATAACATTATGAATTGACGAATTCCGGATTTTGCTGGCTACATACGCGGTTTTCCAGACATTTTTTCTAAACGTTAATTTACGCAGCGTTGCCAAATCTGAAATTTTTTACACGCGTGCGCGGAGAGAGTACATGGACAGGCCACGTCTATGTGCGTGTACAGTTGCTCTAGAAAATCCAGTCTTTAAAGTGGAGAAGGGGAATACGCGGAGAACCGTAAGCGCGCGTCTATACTTTTTGCTGATATTTCAGCACGACAACCCCCTTAAGGCTAGATGCCACGAAATGGGCATGTATGTACCGTCGGTTACGCGGAATGCAAGAGAAAAGCCGCCGTTAAATTGAGCGAACATCTCACGAGTCCTGATACCTACAAGTAATTCCTTACGATCTTCTTATGATCCCGATTATGTCATAATTTGTGTTTTTGTACGTGTATTTGATGCTTTGATATTATAGATGGAACGTGAAAAAGAACAGGAAAAGGAAAGAGCGCTAGCGGCAAAGAAAAGATGCCGAAAAATTCCCACAGTCAGAAAATGTGCAATTTGATGGCCCCGCGATTAAGAAGATTAAGAAAAATCCAGATGTAGATACAAGTTTCTTGCCAGATAGGGAAAGGGAGGAGGAGAAAAATAAATTTAGGGAAGAATTGAAGCAAGAATAGGCTAAAAAGTAGAACGCATTGAAGGAAGAAGAAATTGAGATCACATTCAGTTATTGGGATGGATTTGGCCATCGTCGGAGTGTTATAATGAAGAAAGGTGAATGTATCAGTGATTTAGAGATACTCTAGTGTCACTTTTGGAGTAACATTGGCGTGATATATAATGTTCTGCTGCATAAGTTTAATTTTTACATACAGGTAATTCTATCTATCAGCTTCTTCAGAGATGTTTAGAAGTTCTGAGGCATGAATTCAGCGAGCTTAAAACAGTAATGGCAGATCAGTTAATGTATGTCAAGGAGGATCTTCTTATATTACCGCACTATTAGACGTTTTACGATTTTATTGTAACTAAGGTAAATATACTAAATGATAAAACTTATGAAGCAATATCACAATGTTGGCATGTTATTTTATTTTACTTAGGTATTTATCACGATTGAAAAAATACTTTGTATAATTCTCCTTTATGTTATTTTAGATCATGGTACGAGAGGAACAAACACATTTTTTGTCCAATTTCGTTTAAAGAATTCAGATTCAAACGACTGTAAATATTATAAATAACCAGATAAACATCTTTGTTTCATCATACAATTGATTCATTATAAAGAAGATTGTAATATATATATATATATATATTATATATATATAAATATATATGTAAATATTATAAATAACCAGATAAACATCTTTGTTTCATCATACAATTGATTCATTATAAAGAAGATTGTAATATATATATATATATATATATATATATATATATATATATATATATGTAAATATTATAAATAACCAGATAAACATCTTTGTTTCATCATACAATTGATTCATTATAAAGAAGATTGTAATATATGAATCAATTGTATGATGAAACAAAGATGTTTATCTGGTTATTTATAATATTTACAGTCGTTTGAATCTGAATTCTTTAAACGAAATTGGACAAAAAATGTGTTTGTTCCTCTCGTACCATGATCTAAAATAACATAAAAGAGAATTATACAAAGTATTCTTTCAATCGTGATAAATACCTAAGTAAAATAAAATAACATGCCAACATTGTGATATTGCTTCATAAGTTTTATCATTTAGTATATTTACCTTAGTTACAATAAAATTGTAAAACGTCCAATGGTGCTGTAATATAAGATCCTCCTTGACATACATTAACTGATCTGCCATTACTGTTTTAAGCTCGCTGAATTCATGCCTCAGAACTTCTAAACATCTCTGAAGAAGCTGATAGATAGAATTACCTGTATGTGAAAATTAAATTTATGCAGGAGAACATTATATATCACGCCAATGTTCACTGATATATATATATATATATATATATATATATATATATATATATATTGTGACGTTGCGGTCCGCCGCATCGTGGCAGCGCCCCGCCGCCGTCATAAGGCGCGGAATTTCGCGCCCAGGGACGAGCCAGAGAGGCGACGACGAGATCTCCAGGGGCCAAAAATTGATATCATTTCCGCGATCTGATTATTTTATTTTATTTTTATGTAATTGTAACGCGCGCGCGGCGCCTCACCCACGACACGGCGAACCTCCGGAGGAGTACCAGGAGGAGAACTTCCAGGAATGATCAGAGACCGTGGAGGAGTGGCGAACGCGGAAGCGGCGGAGATCGAGGGCTGGCGAGAGCAACGCGGCAGGCGTGCGGCACATGAGGCAGCGACGGACGAGGCCGCCGATAGCGGGGCCCCAGGCGCCTGGGTAAAAACCCGGCTACAGCAAATACCTCCACAATACACCGGCCCGCGGGGTGGCTGGCCACCGCCCCAGGGTCAAACTGGAGACACTCCGGCATGAGCAAAGTTCCGTCTGCCGCCAAGGACAAAATGTGAGGAGTCGTACGCCGCCGAGGGACCGTTGCACGCCCCCGAAGGATCTATTAACGACAGCCCTGCGCCGGGATACCGCGGGCTTGCAAGCTCGCGCCCGATTGGTCCGCGCACCCCACGAGAGAGGTACCGTATCGATCCCGCAATCGAGCGGATCTAGCGCTTCACTCTCTGGTCGTCCATCGGCGTGAATAAACGTTTTGAGTAAGATCCGCGCTAATTCGCCCGAGTCGGGCCTTATCCGTTGTTCCTGCGATCTTTAGTACGAGGTGACGGCGAGGAGCCCACGAGGAGACGTGACACCGGTGAGGTTGCCCGCAAGTAATATCGAGATGTAATGCCACGACGCCGCCCTCCAGTACGCGCTCTCGCTCGGGAAACTTTTGTGATACCGCGACACGCACGGTTCCTTGAGACCGAGTAGAAAATGGCGATCGACAGCGAGAGCGAAGGGCCTCGGGATGGTATCGTGGCCGCGGAATCGTGATAGGGACGCGATAACGAGCCTCTGGAGATCCGGGTAGGCGCGTTAACCACGACTTCGAGACCGCGAATGCGCCATTTCTCGCGACCTTCGCGTTCACGACCGTGCGCTACCCGATGCGGCGTAACTCGCCCGGTCGGGCCTAGATCTCGCACGCGACGTGAAGTACACCGGAATATTAATTGCGTTGGTTGTAGTGCGCTAAGTGCGATTCGCGTTTCGATACTTGAAGTCTTCCCGCGGTACCGATCGTGCCCGGATATTGCTCGCGTTGGTGTAACAACGTTCCGATACTGGTTGCGTTACCGTATCGCTCGCGCAAGAAGATTCCTTGTGTGCACGCCTCTGCGTGAGAGAGGTATTTGCGCGGAAATAGTGTTTGTGCCGATCGAATCCTCGCTTTGAGATGTCGATCGTGTTATCAAGTTCGGTAGGAAATCGTTCGCGTTCACTGATTAATTAGGTTAAGATATTCTCTGCGTTCATGCGCTCGGGCGTTTAGAGATTAATTGCGTTGATGTTTTGATAGCGTTCCTTACTGCTCGCGATAACCCCGTATTTTGCGTTAGTTATAGTATTCTTTATCTTGTCGACGGTATCGGGGCCTCCTTGTTGCGCACGATTAGAAGTTATTTATGTGAGATTTCGATACTTGGCGACGGAATTCCCGTACGGTCTGAATATGGTGTCCACGCGCTCCGAGCGCGACCCCTCTTATTTCACGACATTTCACGTCCCCATTCGCTTCCTAGCGACTCTGATATTTTGCGTTACTCCGGTTATTTCGAAGGCGCTCGTTTCTGTGACCGCTATTTCGTTTCAATCGGCGAGCTGAGTTTTCTATTGCTATTATTCGTTGCTCGAGGAAAGCGCCTTCTAGCGCCTAAGTATTTGTACGAAATTTTTTTTATTTCAATAAAATATTTGCATTTTTTATTGTTACTTCTTTAACAGTTTTTAATCTTTGCGATTAACATCTTTGCATTTAAATACTTTGTATTCCTGTGTTGGATTAAAAATTTTGTAATTGTATCTTCTCTTTCTGATTAACGCAATTTAAAGATTTATTTAAAGATCAATCAAGAAAACATTTATTTAAAAAGATACATATCACTTGGGTTGAGTTAGGTAACGGAATTTGGTTATATTATAATGGCTGTAAGGAAAAATGAAGCTATTATGACTTGTGTAAGAAGACACTTAAATACAAAGATATTTTTTAAAAATAATACAACAGTTATTTTCCGAAGAATATATATTCATTTTATAATTAACGCAATTTATAGATATCATTTATTTTTGTGAAAATACAAACATACATCGGTTTTTTAGAAGTATTCATTTTATAATTGACGCAATTTATAGATATCATTAATTTTTGTGAAAATACAAACATACCACATCGGTTTTTTTTAGGTACAAACATACCACATCAGTTTTTTTTAGGTACAAAGATACCTCATCGGTTTTTTTTTAGATAACCACTTTCTTCGAGCTAGCGTATACTTAACGCCATTTTTTTACCTTTTTCATATATTCTCCGCAATCTTAACAAAACTTTGTCACTAAATTTGAAAAAAAAGCATAAAAACATTTTTATTGCAAAAAATCGAACTTTTTTTATGTTAAACATATATATTGATATGTGTATAGCTTATAAAAATCTTGCCATGTATAATATTTTGTTTAGTATTTATGCATACTACGGCATGCCTTTTTGTGCTCAAACCAATCCTGTTGACTCTGATGTCAGACGATATCTTCAACGTGACAAAATCTTCTATACTATTTGCATCAAGATTGCCTTTTCGTGTGGAATATGGTCAGAGGTTCAATCAGCACTTTTATCCAATAGCAGTGCATTGTTACACGGCCGTATTCGCTCATTCCTTCGCCACAATCGCGGTCGATGGCTTGTACTATACCCTGATTCAGCATGCTTGTGGAATGTTCTCAATTATTGGGTAAGAACGATCTCTCTTGAAAAGGTAGGGATGCTCTCCTTGAATTGCACTCGATTACTTCGGTGATATATCGAAATCTGCTTCTTAAAAAATGTCGACATTTCCGGCGACGTTACAGAAACGTGCTGGAGAACATTGGTAAAAATAGCAAGGACAACTTTGATGCGAAACCGGACAAGATAAAAGACGACAATTACAGCAAAATTTTGCACTGTTTGCGTAGACATCTTCTTGTGATAGAGTACGTGTGAAGAAATATCGTATAATATCGGTACTCACATTTCTACCGTTGATCATTGATATTTACAATATCAATTATAATCATTCAGTGCCCTTATTTTACAGATTTGCGGAACACATAGAGTCCTTGTATACGAAGATATTTCTGCTCAATTTTAATTTAAATATGATCGGTGGCAGTTTAGCCGGTATACAAGTACGTATCAATTTCATTTTTATACCACAAGTATTTTTGAAGCGAACGAGTATTCTCTTTATTTCGATAAACAGCAAACGAAAAATTTGAGAAAAATAATACCATATCTTTGGTAATCGTCTTCAGTAACCGCGGTATGAAATTTCGACTAGTCAGTGCGATAGCCGAAAGAAATATGAAAGCAGTTAAATATGTATTTTAGGTATTGATGAATTTAGACAAGAACGCAAATGACATCGCTGGACCTGTTACTATCTATATTGCACAACTCATTCATCTATTTCTTCATTTCTGGCAAGCTCAATGTCTACTGGATTACAGCGTCCTTCCGTACGAGTCTGTGTAAGAATACAAATTCATTCAAGTCATAAATCTAATTACCTTATTTTCCTGATTTTTCCTCTGTTTTATGTCATCAATGAAATTTTAAGTCGGAAAGGTGGTTTTTTATGCTCTTTGCGTATTTACAGTTGTTATAAATAATCGCTTACAACTACACTTCAGTTCTGTAATGTAATTGTAATTCTTTTATATGTAACACATACAAGATTAATCAAAACACAGATTTTGTAATTTTTTCTGTTCGATTGATCAGATAAAAAATTTTAAAAAATGAATACTTGTCAGATTTTATATTACTCGTCTTAATCCTAATTTATATTATTTCGATTATAGCTGCAGGGCGAATTGGTATTATACTTCGGGAAGATGTCGAAAACTCCTTCTCCTGATTTTGAATAGAACGACATCACCGTGCAAAATCACCGCTGGCAAAATAGTAATTTTATCCATTGAAAACTTCGCTATGGTAACTATAAATTTATATTATTATATTTTCCGGTTCTGTTGTTATATATAATTCCACTTCACTAAGAAAATCTTATATTTCTTGAAGGTTGTAAAAACATCGCTGTCTTATCTCACTATGTTTCGTTCTCTCCAATGATGATTTGGTGCCTCTAAGTATTTATTCAATATCGTCTAAGTTAAAAAATATCTTCTTAATGCAATAAAAATATAATATATTATATGTACATTTTCTTGTGTTTCTTTGTAATTTCTGGTTTTTTTTCTTCATAACAGTTCCGATATGTTAATTATGCAACGTCTCATTCGGATGGATATAATGGATATAGCGTTCCGCTGCGCTATCCTCAACAGGCAATTTTAAAGTTTAAAAAAAATTTAAAAAGCTCTAAAAAGTATGAAATAATACTTTTAAGAATTTCTTTCAATTTTTTTAGGTCAGCGGAAAATTAATAATACTTTTAAGAATTCCTTTTAATTTTTTGAAGTCGGCGGCAAATTAATAATACTTTTAAGAATTTCTTTCAATTTTCTAGGTCGGCGCCAAATTAATAATTACTAAATTAACTGAGCGCCGACTTCAAGAAATTGCAAGAAATTCTTAAAAGTATTATTAATTTAGCGCCGACTTCAAAAAATTGAAAGAAATTCTTGAAAGTATTATTTCATACTTTTTAAAGCTTTTTTTTATTGTGAGAAGGCTTTGAACGAGCGATGCGCTCCCGCCCTTCTAGAGGGCAGCTCCGGTTTGCGGCGCGGCTCGGCGCGCCACGCGTGCGTGCGTGATCTTGGCCACAGTCTTGGCTCACCCAGACGAGCGATGTTCTCTGACGTGTTCAGACGTACTCAGTCGTCAAATGAGTTTTGTATTACAGAGTGTGATAGATATATAATAAATAGAGTATCTGGTGTATAACAGAAGTCGAACTGTTCATTTCTGCCCATCTCGTCGCATCTCATAGAGTTCCAAGCGATACTTTTCCAATATTTTTTAAGTCGGTTCTATTTTTTTAATACTTTTTTAGTACTTTATTCAATTAATGAATAATAAAAGTGTGCAAATTAGAAACTTGCATATTGCTTCCTCATCATTACAGATCGCTACCATTGTTCTCATTTTATTTCGCTGACAAAGCTTTAAGTTTCTAATTTGCACACTTTTTTTAATTTTAAATTTAACCTTTTTATGATAGAGGGTCAGCTTTGTAGTACAAGTTGGGTTTTACAATTGTTGGCGAAATTCTCGGCCGGGTAACTCCGGTTCGCCAATTGGAGCAGGAAAGGCCGGGTCGACCCCGACAGGAATCCGGAGTGCGGAAAATGAGCGGACACTGCCCTTTTCACCTCAATGTTACACGGCACTTTTATTTACAAATGTACAGTTTCGCCGAGGGCCTTTACAACGAGGCGCGGCGTGGATGTGCGACGTGCACGTGTTTTTCGCGTGCGAAGATGCACGGCGATATGCGAGCGCGTTTGGAGCGCAATCATGTGACGCGGAGACGCGCACTTAAGTAACGTATGAAATTCACCTCTCGCATGCGGCGAGGGTGAAGATGCTGACGCTCAGAGGCGTAAAGTTCGTCACCGCCCCTGTGAGAGCGGGATCGAGGGCGCGAATGGCGCGGTTGCGAGTGCCTGCGAGACACTTTGCTAAGTACACTGACGGCACTATTACTGCAGCACGGATGCACAACGGGGTGTTGTGCCGTGCCTTGAGGATCAGGGTCGGCACTGAGTTTTTTTGGATCCGCCGGGAGGTTGAGAGAATCAATTGACAGAGTCTTGATGTAACAACGTTTAATAAAATATAACTTGACAGAGTACAGATGTCTTCTTAAATACACTGCCCTGACTTGCGGGCGCTCAATATATTATAATTAGTTACGTCGGTCGTGCGCGATTAGTCTTCCCAGCGAGAAATGACCCATCGAATCGACGTCTAATTGACGTCGAAAACGTATATCGAAAAGTAATTGAAATATTCATCGATCTCGATTGAAATGTGGTACCACTTTCGATGACTTTTCAATTCAGAATAAATCGATTTCGACTCGATGTTGATTATTATTTCCTCACTGCAGATATGGGCCGATTCACCGTCTCCGATTAACATAATGCTCCGATTAAACTCTTCGGCTCTTTCTAAGGGAGGGAGATCCATAGACTTGCAAGTTGCGAGGAGAAGACGGATGAATTGATGAGGGGGATTATTTAAAAATGGGAGAATATCTCTTGGAGATTGAGAAAAGGTTTCCTCAATGTATTTGACTAAATAAGAGGCTTTACTACAGTACAATCCGCAATTAAATATTACATAATTAATATTTTGCATTAGGTTGTCGCAAGGGCAGCGTTCGGCTGATGACAAAGAACGAGACGTCTGTCGTAGCGTGGACATAAAGTAAAGCATACATAGAAAAACGTAAGACGTAAAAGACTGTAAAATATATAGCCTTTCGCGATTTACATTATTCTCTACCTTATTTTAGTCTATTAACAACCTTCCGAAGTTCCGATTACGGACTTATATCCAATTGCAGCACTGCTGTTTGGCGCCGTCGGTGCTCAACGAAATATTCAAGTCGTTGCTCGCTTGCTCGGTTGCCGGGTTGTTTGCGCACGCGCAGCAAATAGCGGCTCATACATATAACGCAAGTAATAAAAAGCTGTGTTCAGCAGAGAAAAATACTTTGCAATTGTTGTAAAATTTGTGAATGTGATTGGTGTATGCTTTTAATTTTGGCCGAAACTAAGAGTAATACACCAATCAAATTCACGAATTTTACAACTGCAGTTGCAAAGCAGCTTTTTGCTGAATACAATTATAATTAGTATAATGCCTGTATATAGGTGCCTATATATATAAAATCTTTTTTACTTTCTGTCTTTAATATTTATTTTTAATTATTTAATTTTTTTATTTAATTTAATTATGTTTAAAAAGTAATGGCAAACACGGCAGGTTTGTCTAGAATTCTTAGATAGGTGAGCGACAGAAAGAGAGTTCCTTTGAAGTCAATTTTGTATTATGTGTAGTTATCTTTACAAAAGAAAGAAAATATGTTGACGTGAAAGAAAAATTGAGAGTAACTAAAAAGTTGTTACATTATTTGAAATAAAAGCAAACCGAATCAGTAATCTGTCCTGAAGATAGAATAGAAAATAAATGAACTGAAACAAAAAACCAGATCTTACAGGACGGAATTAAGATGTCTGGATTACTGATTGAAAATGTGAGTCCAAATGCTTACTGAAACGTAATACCGATTATGAAAAAAAAGAAGTAAAAAAGAAAAATGAAAAGAGAGGGGGGCCTCCTGCATTAATGTCTATAAGATCGGTTCTTAGGCCGGTATTCATAGTTATTTAAGACCGTCTTAAGTTCAATCTTAAGATGTCATGAACCAATCACAGAGCCGTATTAGCGTCTTAAGACATTACTTAAGACGGTCTTGAAGACTATGAATACCAGCCTTAGACTAGAATTTCAAGCCAGAGCCACAAGAATGAAAGTGATTCTCAGATCTCAAGACGAATATAAACTCTAGCAGAGGTACTTTTTTGACTAATGTCTGTCTTCAAATATGGCAGTCCCAATGAGAATCTCTTAAGGGCCCCGCTCGCTGGACCGGACTCCTCGCCTCGATCCTCCTTCTCGGACGCTAGCTGCCGCAGCTTCTCCCTTTCCTGGTGAGCTCTCCCTGGTGATCCGACTCTTGTTCGGTTGGTCTCCAGAACACGCGTCGCAATGATCAAGAAAGAGGTCACGGACTCGACACGTTCGAAGAAACGCAAGCAAGTGCGGCCATGACACCTAACGAGTGAGGAAGAAGACGAGTGGGGGCTCTTTGAGAGTGGCGACTCGCGCGTCGCGCCATCTAATGTGAAACGATCAGGCGTTGTAAAACGCGAAAAGAATTCGAGCGCAATATCTGAACATATTATTTAATTTTTAATAAGTCCAATTATTAATATTTATTTTCATAATTGAACTTATTTTTTATTTTGATAAATGTAAATACAAATATCTTATTGTATTAATATTTAATATTAATAATTTAATTAGTTGCTTAATTTAACTTCTTGTTTAATAAATGAGCCCGTGTAGTACTGAAAATGTACCTATTATATAATATTTTAATTTTCATAATTGTCAAATTACAAACAGGAATTTTGTTGTAACTTTTACAGTTATATAAAGTAACTATTTAATGGAAATGGAAGCTTAAAAATTAATATTGTAACGCAATTATTATAATGTGTGCTCAAATCATAAAATATTTACATTATCCATGTCTGCCAATACAATATAATTCTTTATTCATATTGCAATCCATATAATGGCAATGTTATTATATATTTGACAGGCAAATCAAAATAGTTTCGAATCGATATCGAAATGATGAAATATCGGTGTCTTAACAGAAAATACATAATTTGCCTGTTTACAGTCTGGCGTGATAAATGTATGTCACAAATAATATCTTCTTTTAAAAAATGTCATAAAGCACAAACATCGAAATAAGCTTCAAATTTCGAACATTATTTCGATATGATGTAATATCGATGATTTCGACGTCAATTCGACGTCGATTCGATGGGTCATTTCTCGCTGGGTTACGTTCCAGACTGCCCGCCGCTTCTCGGAAGGGCGGGCTTTTATCTCTCGCGTATTAGCTTCCGCGATGCTAACTTAGCTGTCAGCGCTTTTGCTTCCGGGCGAGTGACCTGGATGCCACTTGCAACACCCGGAATGCCACCTCAGGTGAGTTTGGCAAGATTCGGAAGAAGCGCTGACAGCTAGGTGTCGAAATAACGACACGGCGACTTCCGCCTCACAACATCCCTCCCCCCTGGGGGAAAGAAAAACTGAGATTTCAAATTGAAGTTTTTCGCATTTATTCATCTTATGATGTATTGTCATTTTCTAAAATTTTGTGTTTCTATTGTTATTATTATTATTTTATGCTCTTCGTTGTGTGAGGAAGTCGCGTCGCGTATTTTTGTTTGTTTTTCTCTTTACGCTCTTATATAGATCTGCACCTCGCATGATGCGTGCGCTGTTATGAGATATACGGGATAGGTTGTATCGCATACAAATTCTGTTGTGTCGGAGCGCGTACATTTGTCTAGGTCGTTTTCTTTTAGTGTTAGGTAATTTCGATCTTCTTTATTAATAGCCAATAGAGTATGTGAGGTTTTGGGGATTATGAATACATTTTTATTGTCGTACATCGGCGGGGGGGGGGGGGGGTTTACTCGCACAATTTTCGTAATTGGGGTAGGTGGTAATCGGGAAGGTTAGGATTGTGTAGACGTTGGAATTGTTGTAGTACGCATTTATTTTTACAAATTTTTCGATGTTTTTCCAATTGTCTATTTGTAATTTAAAAGGGGAGTGTGTCCCTCGGGGTAGGTGGGTTGTCGCTTCTCTTAATTCCGATACTAATGTTTCGAGTGGCAGTAGCCTTTATTTCTTTATAAATGCTTTTAGACGGTTGGCGTCTAGACACGGCGACTTTTGCCACACAACCTCCCTCCCCCCGTGAAAAAAAAAAAAACTGAGGTGTTCGAAGTTTTTCGTTATTTAGGTGTGTTTTTCTTTTCCCTGGGAGGTTACAATCTACTTTTCTTATGCTACTTTTGTGTTATTATTTTACCCTTTAACATTTTATCAATTCCCTTTTTTCTTTAATATATAAATGATTACCCTTATAATGCTTATTATTGCTAGGCTATGCTCAGTTTTTTGGTAACTTCTTTAGCTATGCTTTCTTTGCTTGTAATTTTCGATAAACGCCTTCAAACGGTTGGCGTGAACACGTAACATTTGTCGTTTTACTTTAATAATATATGTCGCTTCACTATGCTTTTCGTGGATCACGTACGGTCCGGTCCATTGTGATTCGAGTTTTTTCGATCGTCCGCGTCGCACTGTCTCGTATAATAGTACTTTGTCACCTACTTTAAACGTGTCCTTGTTATTCTTCTTGTCGAGTTGTTGTTTTGCCTTGCTTAATTTTTTGCTGACGTGGATGTTCGGCTGAACTTGGCCTATTGGCCCCTGGAAACGTACGGCTCCGGTGGCGAAATTTCACGCGTCCGCCGTCGCGCTCAGCTTATCTTCTTTTGAATAAAATGCATTGCAAATTTTTTCTAATGCTTTTCGCTCTTTGTTATTTAAATGTTTAGTTTGCAATTGCGTATATAACTTTTTGAATTGTGCTGAAATGGATTCGCGTTTCTCGGTCACTTGTAACTTGAGTACGTCGGTTGTGTCACTTACCGGCTTCTCTCTTAGAGTTACGCGCGGTGTGAGTGCCTCTACTAATTTTTTCACGCCGTTAGACATGCTTATCGGGCGTTCGAAATCTGTTGGCTCCATTAAACAATGTCCGATGAATATTCTTGGTGTAGGTTCTTTACTTTTTCCGTTACTTACTCTGCTGCGGGGTGGTGAGTTTACCTTCTTATCTGGTCGGAGTTTAAAGGTAGCTCTTCCGATGTGTACCTGCTTTGTGGCGTGTGAGATAGCGACTTTGCGCTTTGTGAGGAAATCATTCCCCAGTATTCCCTCATGGTCGATCGGGAACTCGTCCTCTACCACGTACATGGTATGGCGTATTTTCTGGCTTCCAAGGTCTATGGTTGCTTTTACTTTTCCGAGAGTGTGGATCTTGTGTCCCGTCACTCCGATCAGCGTCAGGCGTTTTTCTCGCACCATCGTATCGCCTTTTAGACTTCCTACTTTGACTAGCGTCAGGATCGCTCCTGAATCTAATAAGAAATTCGTTTTGCCTTTCTTGGCCTCTTGAATCGGCAGTGTTACCAGGTTTAAGGTATGTATGTTGTGTTTTCCCGTTATCTGTGCCACTTGATACTCCTCGGCGGCTCGTGTCTTATTCTTCCTTGGTCTCTCGTCTTCTTCGTTGCCGCTACTGGAGGGGGATTCATCGCTTGTTTCTCGCGATTTTTTCTTTCTTACCTTTAAACCATTTACTGGCGCCTTTTTAGTGGCGTCCGTTCTTGATCGGCTTGATCGTTCCGTGTTGGGTCGTCCGTTCAGCGACCAACACTCTTCTCGTTTATGTCCGATCTTTCTGCAATAGGTGCACTCGATCGTATTTATCCCGCCGGGCTTATCCGCTTTCGGCAACGAGAATCTATTTGCATGTCGGCTCGTACGGCAATCTCGCCCGTAATGGCCTGTTTCTCCACATTTGTGGCACTGTATCGCCTCAATCCCCGGGTATCGAGCGTTTTCCGTGTCAAAGTTAGTTTTGCTTCGGTTTCCCGGTTGTCCGTGCCGCGGGGAGGGGCCTCTAACCTTTTCCTCGGCGTTGGCGCCGGTTATTGCCTCTTGTAGGCTTTGATATCGCTGTGCTCGGACCAGCATCTTAATATCATCATGCAGCCCGATCTGGAAGTTATGCAACGCTTGCATTTTTATACTTTCCAGTATCGCCTTTTGCTGCTCTTGCGAGTGTCCTTGGCCTTCTTCCATGGCCTCGTACAGTTCTCTCGCGAGCTTCTCGACTCGACGCCCGAATTCCTGCGCTTGCTCTCCCGGTTTCTGTTTCAGGGAATTGAACTCCAGCTGCAGGTGGGTCATACCGCGCTTTCCTAGATATTCTGTTTCGAGCTCTCGTTTCAGCTGTTCGAAATCGCGAATATCGCGCGTGTCGAAGTCGGTCATGGCTTTGCCTTTAAATTTTGTGCAGAGTATTGCCTCTAAGAGTATGGCTTCGTCCGCGGGTTGTATGTTTTTCATTGCGTAATTACTTGCGCTGATAAATTCGCGGACGCGCTCTCTCGATTCTCCGTTTATCTCGGGAATCATATTTCGGGCCTCTTTCAGGCTGAGGAACCCGATGTTGTGCCCTGGCTGGTTACGGACGTCGCTATTCGTCCGCCCGTACGTCACGTCTAGTGGGCCCTGGCTGCGTACGCGCCCTACTTCGGCGGGGCGATCATAAGTACCGGATTCTATCCGACTCATTCGGCCCTGTAATTCGCGGATCGCGCGGAGCATCTCGACGGAGCGGTCGAATTCTGCAGTCTCCGTGCGGTCCATGCGCGCCTGCATGTCGCGCATTAGGTTTATGACATCGTTGAGCACGGCGTCCCGGGCGTCTGAGCCCGCTCGTGCCGGCTCGGGGGCTCGGCGTTGGCCCGGGTGCTGGGCTTCCTGTCCCAGCCGATTTATCTCCTCGCTTATCTGAGCGGGCGTTATATCCACGCGCGGGGAAATGCCCGTTGCAGCTCGTTGCTGGCTCATTTTATTTGCTCGCGGTGTATGGTCTTCTTCCGCGGGGTCGAATATGTCGCTATCGTACGACGTTAGGGAGAAATCTCCTCTCCCTTCGTTCTCGCCTTGAGAATCGGCCGAGGTGTCTGATCGTGCGTCGCCGTCGGTCGGGGGCAGTTGGCGTGCGTCATGGTCGTGTTTTTCGGGCGTATTCTCGTCGCCGCTGTCGTTATCTAGGCTAGTTCGCGGGTTGTCGTTCGCGGTGCAAAGACTCGCGTCCAAAAATGCGAATTCGCGCTCTAACACGACGTTCGAATGTAGGTCGAGCACTGGCGTATTGTCGTCAGCTAATTGCGCGTCTAAGTTCCTGCGTACGCTATTTAACGCGTTGCGGTCCGTGTGTCGTGTGGCCCGGCGGGGGCTCTGACGGCTGTGTTCAATTGTTTGCTGCGCGCGCTCGCTAAGCACGAATGGCGCGTTGCTGACAGGGGTTTGTCGGGACTGGTCGTCCGACATTTATCGTTCTAACATAGGTGACTCCTGAAATCGCGAAGGCTTTTTCGGTGCTTCCGTTCGGGACTCGCGTTCGCGATTGAGACGCTCGCAATTTACAATTTGGTTCGCGGCGCGTGCCGTAATCGGCTTACAAAGAGAGTCGGACTTACAGTACCGTCGCGTAGCGCATGGTGTCTGCTTTCTGCAACGTGGATGTCCGGCAGGGCCGCCTCGCTGCTTCGGGTCGCCTCTGCTTTGCTGCGTCTCTGCTGCGCTGTTTCGCCGGCTTGGTGTGTCCCTGAGTCGCTGCTTCGCTGCCTCGGGCTGGCGAATCGGTGCGGTAGGTCGGGGCCTCTCCGGTGTCGTTGATAACACGCGGGGCTGCTACCGTTGTTTCACTCACTCGGGATCTGGCTGGCTTTTCCTCTCCGGGATATTTACCGCCGTCTAATGATCCGTTCCCGTATTGCAGCCGTGATCTGACAGGATGTTCTCTCTTCCGGTTGGCAGATCCCACCGCTGCCACCAATTGTTGTGCCGTGCCTTGAGGATCAGGGTCGGCACTGAGTTCTTTTGGATCCGCCGGGAGGTTGAGAGAATCAATTGACAGAGTCTTGATGTAACAACGTTTAATAAAATATAACTTGACAGAGTACAGATGTCTTCTTAAATACACTGCCCTGACTTGCGGGCGCTCAATATATTATAATTAGTTACGTCGGTCGTGCGCGATTAGTCTTACGTTCCAGACTGCCCGCCGCTTCTCGGAAGGGCGGGCTTTTATCTCTCGCGTATTAGCTTCCGCGATGCTGACTTAGCTGTCAGCGCTTTTGCTTCCGGGCGAGTGACCTGGATGCTACTTGCAACACCCGGAATGCCACCTCAGGTGAGTTTGGCAAGATTCGGAAGAAGCGCTGACAGCTAGGTGTCGAAATAACGACACGGCGACTTCCGCCTCACAACAGGGGCGTAAATCCGCGTGAACCGCCAATTGCGAGCTTGACGAATGCACGACGGCGATTTCGACCGCGTGATTCGGAGTAGAAATATATGCGTACGGGTGCAAGTCGGCAAGAGGACCGCTTGAACCGCTCGATTATCTGCTTCTGATGGGACCGCGCTCTCGCGGGCCCGTTTTCGGAGCATTCGGTGACGCGACAATTGAAAGGGCCAATAGGCGCGTTTCGCAGGATCACGGGATCCTCGCATGTCCGGATCGATAGCGCGACGCGAGAGACCGAGCGGTCAGGGGTGACGCGGGGGAGCGGCGCGAAGTCGCCTCGTTCAGGGGGCGGCTCAGGGATGGCGGCAGCGGTATCGATCGCGGTGATCGATCGCGGTGAAAATCCTGAACAACAATTAATCGATGCAATGTGAAATCGATGTTGACTTTAGGAGTTCAGGCTACATGTTCCATATAACGACTTCGCATATGGACCTTTAATCGCGTATAAAACTGAATCTAATCAACCAAATTTTAAAGAATTATATATGAAATAGGGGTAGAAAAGACTAAAGAATAGAATTATAAATAGCCCGATATCTCAAAATTGGCGGAAGTTAGAGCAACCACGGACATTTCTCAAAAAATTAAAAATTTCATAAAGAAAGAACCCTTTTACCGATCATCGCCAAATTCAATACTAAACTACTTTCAATGATACTCTATCCATAAAAAAAAATTAAGCTTGATATCTCAAAATTTGCGGAAATTAGAGCAATTACGTAGATTTTTTTAGACAGAAATCGGTAACCACTTTATTATTAGCAATTTTTCTAATTCTATTATATTCTTTAGTCTTTTCTACCCCTATCATATCATATCATACTATTTTATATATAAAACCCGACTGTTTGTCTGTCCGTCCGTCCGTCCGTCTGTCCGCGAACTACTCATTCGTTAGTGGACCGAATTTTTATCAAGGGTACATGAAATAGGGGTAGAATTTCCCGGGGAGTGCCATAAAGTGTATAGTTTTTTGCTACCAATTTTCTGGAAACCGATTTTTTTAATTTTTTTAATTTTTCGGGAAATAATCGACCGAATCTCAAAGAATTATATATGAAACAGGGGTAGAATTTCCCGGGGAGTGCTATAAAGTGTATAGCTTTTCGTTACCGATTTTCTGGAAACCGATTTTTCAAATTTTTTTAATTTTTCGGGAAATAATTGACCGAATCTCAAAGAATTATATATGAAACAGGGGTAGAATTTTCCGGGGAGTGCTGTAAAGTGTATAATTTTTTGTTACCGATTCTTTTGGAAGCTGGTACCGAAATTTTCGATTTTCTGAAAACCGGTACCGAAATTTTTCCTTAAAAAAAAAAAAACGCGTCAACAATAGTACCTCATGGATGACGAGGAAATCTATTGTCGCGCTTCCCAAGTAAAATATTTATAACGTTTGTAATTTGTATTTAAATCAGTGCTTAAAGCAACCAAAAAAGAAAATGTTAAAGTTAAGATAATGAAATATGAACTTCAACTCGACACAATTGAAAAAATTCTCTTATATTCAGATTAAAATTAAAAATTATTTATATAATATATACATAGATATTTTTATATTTTTTGAATTATATCAATATATATCTATATATAAATACAAATGTCTTGACTGACTGACTCACTCACTCATCAACGCCCAGCCCAAACCCCTGAACCTAGAGACTTAAAATTTGGAGGGTGTATTCCTCTCATGACGTAAGCACCCACTAAGAAGGGAGAGAGAGAGAGAGAGAGAGAGAGAGAGAGAGAGGAGAGAGAGAGAGAGGGAGAGAGAGAGAGAGAGAGGGAGGGAGGGAGAGGGAGGGAGAGGGAGGGAGAGGGAGAGAGAGAGGGAGAGAAACAGAGAGGGAGACAGAGGGAGACAGAGAGGGAGACGAGAGAGAGAGAGGGAGGGAGAGGGAGGGAGAGGGAGGGAGAGGGAGGGAGAGGGAGGGAGAGGGAGGGAGAGGAGAGAGAGGGAGAGAGAGGGGGAGAGAGAGAGAGAGAGAGAGAGAGAGAGAGAGAGAGAGAGAGAGAGAGAGAGAGAGAGAGAGAGAGTATCTATATATATACAGATAGATCTATGTTTATATATAGATCTATATATAGTTTCCTAGCTTTTCGGTCCACGCGCTAGCTTTGAGGCCCGCGCGAAGCGCGGGCCGAAAAGCTAGTTTCATATATAACTCTTTAAGATTTGGTTGATTAGTTCTTGAGTTACAGATAAATGTGTACATACACACACACGCGCGCGCGCGCGCGCACGCGCACACACACTTGGCTAATGCCGGCGGTACTGTAACTTTCAAACTCCATAACTCAAAAAGTACTTGATAAAAAATGTTTTATTATAGTGTTTTAAATAGCTCTCGAGGCAAGCTATTACATGAATATGTAATAAAAAATGGGGGTTTCCACTTAAAAAGTTCAAGAAAATTTTTACGAAACCTTGATAACACTGTTCAAGGTCATACTAACATTGCTATGTAATTACTTAAAACCCTACAACTTTTGTATGAAACATTTTTCTCTACAAACAGTATTTTTGGAGATAAACATCTGTAACGCTTTATTTTGTCCACTATATATATACTATTCTAATATACTGTCACTGCCCTTATGAAAAAGTACACTCAACTTCGATGGTTAACACCCAAAGTTAAGTGTTAACACTAAACTTACGCGAGTTGACACTCAAATTTGGGCGTAAGTTTAGTGTTTGCCATCAAAGTTAAGTGTCAACTCTTAAATTTAGGTGTAGATTGAGTGTTGACCATTAAGGTTTAGGTAAGTTGTGGGTTTGATCCTCAATGATGAGTGTATATTGGGAGTTTATTCTCAATGATAAGTGTAGGTTGGGGATTAAGCCTTAATGTTTAGTGTAGGTTGGAGATT
Source organism: Temnothorax rugatulus (assembly GCA_035220575.1). NCBI lineage: Eukaryota > Metazoa > Arthropoda > Insecta > Hymenoptera > Formicidae > Temnothorax > Temnothorax rugatulus. The sequence goes on along the minus strand of JASTWL010000804.1, from coordinate 37,582 downwards.
GATCCTCATCGTTAGATGTTGGTTTGGTGTTAACAGGGTGTTAACCTTTAATGTTCTATGTCGATTTAATCAGTGTCGCCATGATCCCTTTATCGTTGGGTGTCGTTTAAATGTTATTGTATTAATCTTCGTTAAGTATCAATTGACGGCCCTTATTATTATTATTAATCGAGTATTGATAATATAGTACTATAATTTACTCCGTGAACATATATGCACACACATACATAAAGAATAGATTTTTTTTAGATTTATGTTTCTTTATTTGATTCTTAATTATTTTTCAATTCATTAAATAAATTCTTTATTTTGTCAGGTAGCGTCTTTAGGTGTTCTCATGCATGCTGTTAACGTTATTATATTAATATTATATTATGTTAAATATACGAATTTTATATTAATAATTATTGTACATTAATTGTAATTGCGTTATTATTTTTAATATTTACCAGTTATTATCAATACACGATTTTTGAACGCTATAAATATATGTTATACAGGAGTATAAGCAACAAGGAAGCGTCAGAATCAAAGGATCGCCACTAGTCCGTTCGATCATCGATGTCAAGCGATGTTAGGTGCGGTACTGACTGCCCGGAGGGGGCGGACACGGCGCAGCACACGCTGGAAGACTGTCCAGCGTGGGCAGAAGAGCGCCGTGCCCTCCGGGCCCAAATAGGAGAAGACCTCTCCCTCCCGGCGGTAGTGGCCACGGTAGTCAGGCCGGGTGAGGAGGGGTCGAGAAATTGGAGGGCGTTCGCCTCCTTCTGCAGCACAGTCATGCGGCAGAAGGAGGCGGACGAACGGGTGAGGAGGGGAGAGGCCGCCCCTCCCACTCGTCAGATAGTGAATAGGAGACCGGTGAAACGTCGTACCGGTCTCCCTCTTTCTCCCACACCGGGAGGACAAGGAGAAGACAACCGGGCTACGCAGAACGCCCGGGCGCCACTTCCCCCCCCCCCCCCCCGACGGACGGGTCGGTTTGTTCCACCCGCGCGGGGAGGTGGCGTGTCGCGGCGAGAGGAAGGGAGTGGGCGCCGGGAGGGAGGATCCCTGGCACCTCTACGGAGGGGGGGGTCTCCCCTCCCGTCGCTGTTATATGCCGAGTGAGAGTCGACGGAAGGCGCGGGCGGAGGGGGCTCGGGCGGGATCACCTACGGGGGTCCCGCCACATGCGCTCCCTCTGCCTCGCGTGGGCAGGGGGCCGTGCCTTCGGGGGCGGGGTTCCGACGAGCCTCGCCCTCGGGAGTGCGGCGCCCGCCTGCCCCTAAGGGGGTGCGAAAGGGGGAGGAATGGGTCCCTCCGTCTCCTCCCCTTCTCGCCCGGGGGTGGGTGAGCGGTCGGGGCACACCACTCGCCCACTGCGAAAGCAACCTCGGAAGGGGGGGTGGCGGATGAGGGTGGTGACACTCATCCGCCACAAGTTAGAGTCTTCCTCGCGACAGGCGAGACGCGAGGGGGGCCTATGGATGTGATCAGTGCGTTTCCCGAGGCCCCCCCCCCCCCTACATATCGCAGTGCTAGGGTCACTCGCAGAGGTTTTAGCCGGTAGGCTATGGATCCCTGCGTCCCTTGGGGCGTGCAGGTGGAGCTTCGGCCCCCCTCGCTGCTTCCCCCGTAATCGAGACGCAGGCCCGTAGAATCCGGCACTCCCTCGTCCCACCCCGGGGGCGGGGGGTCTTCCCCCCGCAAGGGGGGTCACCGGTAGCCACCCCTCGGACGCGGCGGGGCGCTCCCCTATCGGCGCTTTTTCGGGTGTCGTGACTGGTTGCCCCTGCCGTTCCGAGGTGGGCCCGGTGATGGAAGATTTCCTCTGCGTAAAAAAAAAAGAAAAAAAAAGGTGCGGTACTGACTCGGATGGGTGACCGCGCTGTACCCTTACGGAAAAATACACTCAACTGTTGGTGTTTAACCGTTAAAAAAACACCAAAGAAAAATCCTTAAAGTTGGGTGTGATTTTTGGATCACCAATTGAAGGTTAACCTTCAAATGATGGTTAACCTTCAATTGGCGGTCCGAAATCACACCCAACTTCAAGGGTTTTTCTTTGGTGTTTTTTTAACGGCTAACACCAAAAGTTGAGTGTATTTTTCTATAAGGGTGTCGAGATAATTATTTGCACTGCGCTCCCTCCCGTCTTTCCGAAATTAAGACGACCAATACTTTGAGAGGGTTTTGAATTTACGTTACGGTAACGTCCCATACAGCACATGTAGATACTAAGAACATTCGAAGAATATCGCAGCAGTATATTGCGTACATTCTCAAAACATTCGAGATATGTACTACGATTTACTGCGGACATACTGAGAAGATTTCTATGTCCGCATTTTTCCAGTTCGTAGTATATACTGAGAATATTTCGCAGTAAATACCAAAAACATTACAAGTACCAATATAGAACCAAGGATAGAATGTGCACGGTAAATATACTTATTATGTCAGATTAAATTAATAAAATTATGTTTGTTGTCTTCTGCACTGTGCTACGTGAGGTATAAGGATCACTTAACCCTTTCAGTCCCATAATTAAAGGAATAGCCAAATATCTACAAAACGCATTAAGTATATGGTTTTCGGGGTCGCTGATTACGAATCTGAAATCAGATTTTTAAAATTCAAAATGGCGGATCCAATATGGCGGACGAATTTGTAAAAATCAACCGGATTCTCTTGAAACTTGTTCTCTTGAAACTATAGAGTGAGTCATTTTAATCGATGCGGGAAAATATCTCGAAAAATATGAAAGATACGGAAAAACGTTTCAGACAAAAGTTGTATGGTTTAAAGGGGGACACATGATTCCGATAAAAGTCATGTAGATATCATCATTTTCAAGAAATTTTAAAGGCGACTAATTTCTTAAATGGAATTCGATTTTTTCCTTGAAATAAAAGTTGTAGATCTCGTCGAGACGTTTTCGAAACATAATAAAGCCCACTTTTGTTAAGAATTTTCTGAGATATTTAAAATTTTGTAATAATATTTTTGATATAAAATATAAAATATCTCATAAAGTATTCATTTTTCTATGACTTTAACTTCATACTTTTATACGTAGAATAATAAAAAAAAACGAATAATAATATTAATTATTACATTTAAAATATTTGTTTCTATTTTTTTGCAACAATCGATTCCTTTCATTCTTCTACGTATAAAAGTATAAACGTAAAGTCATCGAAAAGTGAATACTTTACGAGATATTTACATTCATATTTTATATTAAAAATATTATGACAAAATTTTAAATATCTCAGGAAATTCTTAACGAGAAGAAAAAGAACTTTAGTATAGTGTTTTGAAAACGTCTCGACTAGATCTACATTATCTACAACGTTTATTTCAAGGAAAAAATCAAGTTCAATTTAAGAAATTAGTCGCCTTTAAAATTTCTTGAAAATGACATCTACGACATGACTCATATCAGAATCATGTGTCCTCCTTTAGACCATACAACTTTCGTCCAAAACATTTTTCCATATCTCATATTTTTCAAAATATTTGCTTGCGTCGATTATAATGGCTCACTCTATATTCTGAGTAGTATACGAGAATTTACGAATAATAATATACTACTGTGAGATATTACAAGTACGTCCTAGAAGAATTTATGAGAAATAATATATTACCAGAGATGTTATAGAAATGTTCGAAGTATATTATATCAGTACAAAATTACCTTTTTCAAAAAAGGTAAAAAAAAAGACGCCAAGTACACGCAATGTATTTTGTAAATTCAAAAATCCAACCTAAGTAAGGGTCTTTTTTCCCCGCTAATTTTTCCAAGCCCGTTCCTCTTGGCAGTGGTTTCGCTAGATAGTAGATAGGGACAGTGGGAATCTCGTTAATCCATTCATGCGCGTCACTAATTAGATGACGAGGCATTTGGCTATTTGTATCGCGCCATTCATTGGCGCGTCTTACCGCTTAGAGTCAGTACGGTTCCTGCTAACAACGGGACCTGGCCGAGCGATCCTGCAGGGCATACTGGATCGCCCATCTGCGCAACAGGTTACCCCAACAATGAGGATACGAGATCCAGCATAGCTTTCGTCCAATTGGCCACCCTCCTATCCGTCCAGCTAGCCACGGCCCCTGAGAGTCCAACTCCTATTCGGCGGGGCACCGGTACTAGATGGTCGGTTCCGGTGGGGCGGTCCCCGCCGCCCTCAGGACTCGTGTCGAGCATAGCTCACGTGTGACGAGTCGCCGCCGTGAGTGTCACCACCCACTACCATGTGTCGCATCAGCTAATCGTTTGACAGGTATAAGGTACATGGTGGCCCTAAATACCTATTGTGCCCTGACGAGAATTTATGTCCGATAGCACTGGCCATAGCCAGCCGAGAGCCCAGGGTGTGCACTCGTATCGCCTGAACCCCGTCCGCTACCCGGCAAGCCGGGTACCCGGCGAGCACCAAACTTGGAGGTGGGGCAGACTTGAGGCTGTAAGATCTTACGCCTCCTTGCGAACAAGCAACCATGACCTCCCAAGGACGGCGGCCACAGTCAATCGTTAAAAAGGGCTCCCCGCGGTAACGGCATAATATTCCCCGTTCCTTAAGAGAGTCATAGTTACTCCCGCTGTTTACCCGCGCTTGCTTGAATTTCTTCACGTTGACATTCAGAGCACTGGGCAGAAATCACATTGCGTCAACACCCGCGAGGGCCATCGCAAGTGGTAGCTTCATTTAATTCTCCTTAACAAAATTATATCACAAAATTATGTTACCTAACTCAACCCAAGTAACATGTATTTCAAAAAAGATGTGAAATCTTTAAATTTGCGCCAATTGCAAAAAGAATATGTAGGGGGAGTCCGGGAAAGTTGAACGTTTTACTTAAAGGTCCATAAAATTTAGTGTAATTGATCTATAGACTCTTTTTATGTCAAAGTAAAGCTTTATTATATGGCTACAATTTGTGAATTTAATAATTTCAATACGTTTATAAACGTAAATGTTATATTAAATTTAAAAAAAACGAGATTTGGTTCATCTCTCCCCAAAGGGTGGGAGACATGACATGGTCAAATCTCCCACCGTGTAGGGAGATTTGACCATATCCTATAAACCCATGGAAAAAAATAATAAAAACATATTTAGACTTTAGTTTATTAAGAACTCACAAATTTGGACTTAAAATCTCATTTCTAATGTTTTCATTGAGCTCTTTGAACAAAGAGCTCAATCCGAGCACGTTAAAACACGTTTGTCTCATTCACAGCCGAAACGCGCTGCCGAGCGCCATGTTGTCACGTGACATAGTAGTGGCGGATGACACGTATGTCGCGGCTTGACAACGGCGCTCTTGGCGCAAAATTTGAACGAGATATTTGAAGTGGTTCAACTCTCCTCTATGATCAAGTCTCCCGGACTCCCCCTATATTGCTTTAAAAAATTATGGTTGTGCAACTACTTAAAAAAAAATAAAACCCAAGTGGTACATATCTTTGTGTTCCCATTCAAGGGTCTTCCTATTCCAACCCAAGTGGCAATTTAGTAATTATTAATTTGGCGCCGACTTCAAAAATTGAAAGGAATTCTTAAAAGTATTATTAATTTTGCACCGATTTCAAAAAATTGAAAGGGAAAATTTAAGTATTATTTCATACTTTTTGAAGCTTTTTTCAATTTCTTTTTTTAATTTTTTAAATACTTTTTAGAACTGTTTTAAAGTCGGTTCTATTTTTAAAAAATTTTTATTTTATACTTTTTTAGTGCTTCATTAAATTAATATGAATAATTATTTTCGCATATTTCCTTTACTGCTCCGTACCCTGATATTCTAACGCGATATTTTATGTACTAAAACCTTCCTGGAGGATTGCTCCATAGGACAGTGAAAACCGGACCCCCATTTCGTCGGCAGAGTGGAGAGCGCACTATTCCCTGCCGACATGGGCGGGGAGACAGGTTTCCCCGAAGTCCCCGCCCAGGAATGGAACGAGGAAGAAATGGGAGTCACGGAGGAAGAACTGGCGAGGGCTCTCCGCAGGGTCCGGAGAGGCAAAGCCCCTGGCCCTGACGGAATTCCAGGGAGGACATGGACCTTGGCCGCTGGAGGACTGGCCGGTCGAATGCGCCGAGTCTTTACCGGCTGCTTCAAGACCGGTCAGTTCCCCAGGATTTGGAAGCAGGCTAGCCTAGTGCTCCTGCCAAAGGCCGGAAAGTCACCGGACGACCCGTCCGCGTACAGGCCAATATGCCTGCTAGACGATGGCGGGAAAGATTCTGGAACGAATCATCGCGGAACGCCTCGTCCGGCATCTATTCCGGGAGGGTGGTCGAAATCTCCACAACGACCAATATGGCTCCGTGCGGGAAGATCCACCATTGACGCAATTCTCAGCGCCATTTCCCACACGGAGGCAATGACGAGGGAGGGATGGACGGCGCTGGGCGTCAGTTTTGACGTCCGCAATGCGTTTAATTCCTTCCCCTGGCCGGTGATAAGGAGGGCACTCGAGTATTTTGATGTCCCTCACTTTCTAATCCGGATAGTACAGAATTACTTCCGGGACAGAGGCCTGATGTACGTGGACCGGGACGGAGTCCTCAGGATCAGACTTGCGGAGCGCGGTGTTCCACAGGAGTCCGTATTGGGCCCATTGCTGTGGATCATCGCGTACGACGCGATCGTGAGGACCGCTCTCCCCGTCAACTGTCATCTGACAGGTTACGCAGATGATATATACCTGGTGGTTGGCGGGGAGAGCTGGCAGGAAGCACTGGGGCTGGCCAACGTCGCTTCGGCGAGCGTGGTGCGCTCCGTAAAGAGGCTTGGACTCGGGATGGCCCCGCAGAAGACTCAGGCGACCTGGTTGACAGGTCGCTGACGGAGCCGCCCCCAAAGGAGTCCAGCTTCATGATAGAGGGAATCCGCGTCCCTATAAGCCGCAGCCTCAAGTATCTGGGGCTGTTGCTTACGGAAGATGGCAGCTTCAGCGAGCACATCGCCCGCACGGCCCCCAAGGCAAGGGCAGTGGCGAACAACCTCGCGAGGCTGTTGCCCAACATAGGGGGGGGGGGGGGCGAGCGGGCATGTGCGCCGCCTGTACGCGGCGACGGTCCACTCCATACTGCTGTATGGAGCACCGGTGTGGGCGGAGGAGGCGGCGAACTGTAAGAGCCGCCTCCACAAGGAATTAAAGGCAATACAACGCCTCATTGCGGGAAGAGCCGCCCGCACCTATCGGACCGTCTCGCACTCGGCGGCGACGGTCCTCGCTGGGATTCCTCCGATCACCCTACTTGCCCGGTCACAGGCGGAAATCTACCGTCGGGACCGGGAGATTAAGGAGGAAACGGGGATGGAAACCCTGATCCCACGCGTAAGGGCCGCGCTGAGGCTGCAGGCCAAAGAGACCCTCCTCCGCAGCTGGGAAGAATATTTAGATGATCCCCAGCTGCAACACGGAGAGGTGGTACGAGAGGCCATTCGATCCGCCCTACAGGATTAGGTGGGTCAAAAGGGACGCGGATTAAACTTCCATGTGGCACAGGTGCTCACCGGACACGGGTGTTTCGGTGAGTACCTGTGTCGAATTGGAAGGGAGCGCACCACGAGGTGCAACCATTGCCCGGAGGGGGCGAACACAGCGCAACATACGCTAGAGTTCTGCCCAGCATGGGAGGAGTTACGCTGTGCCCTTCGGGCGGAGGTGGGGCAGGATCTCTCCCCCGCGGCCATCATCGAAGCTACGTTGGAACCGGGGGGAGAGAACAAGTGGAAAGCGTTCGCCTCCTTCTGCGGCAAAGTTATGTCGCAGAAGGAGGCGGACGAGAGGGAGAGAGAGAGGGAGAGGACTCCCCCCCCATTTCCCCGAAACGACGGAAGAAGACGCCCAAGAGGTCACAACAGATAGATGGGAGACAACGGCGCGGGAAGACCATCACACCGCGCCGGCTCCCTTCCTCCCGTAGTTCCGGGGGGAGGGACGCGCCTCAAACAACCCTGGTTAGGGAGGGGGAAAGCAACGACGCAGGAAGTCCATGACACCGGGTCGGCCCCCCTCCTCCCCACCCGTGGCTCGGGAGGATGGGGGCGCCACAAGCAAAGCACAGGGGAAATGCGAGTGGTGGCGCGGGATCGGGCCTCCCCCGAGCGGGGCGCTCGTCCCCTCGCCGCCGCGCTATCGCAGGACGCCGACAGGGTCGGCGGAGGATGCGGGCCGGGCGGGGGGGGGGGGCTCGGGTGGGCGGCCCAAGGGCTGTCCACCGCGGGCGCACCCCTCGGCCCGCGGAGGTTTGGGGTTGGGACTCACAAGAGCCCTGCTCCCCACCAACCCTCTGAGCAAGGGCGCGGGGGAGAGGGGGGTTCCCTCGCGCGGCCGCCGCGGCGTTCCCCGATCGGCCTAAGGGTCGTGACTGGTTGCCGCGGCGCCGGCGTGGGTCTCTCCTCCCCTCCCCGCCCGGGGGATGGGTGAGTGGTCGGGGACCACCACTCGCCCACAGCTGCTATGGCAGCACCCCCGGAGGGGGGTGGCAGATGGGGTGGGTTTTCCCTCATCTGCCACAAGTTTATGGGATTTGCCGAAAGGGCAGGACGCGGGGAGGCTCGCGGTAGATATCATTGCGTTCCCATGGCCTCCCCGTGTATTAGAGTCGAGAGGAAACCCGGGGGGGTTTTAGCGGGTTAAAGTCCCGCATAAACGCCCTCCCCGCCCCTGGGGAGGGGGTATACGTGTGTATTTCCCCCCCGTTAACAAAAAAAAAACAAAAAAACAAAAAAAAGGACAGTGAAAACCGCATTTAAATCTGTCCAGTAGTTTTAGAAAAAATCATGGACATACATACATACATGCCAAATATAGAACCTCCTTTTTTTGAAATCGGTTAATAAAAATATTTTATTAAAATAAAATAAATAAATTTTTTTTGTAAAAAAAAAACGGCGCTGCTTTTTTTACTCTCGTCGCATTTTTCCCTAAATTATGTTTATTCAATCAAAAATCTTAGTACTAAATTTTAATATTTAAGTTTCGGAGTCTAGCAGCGCCAAGTTCTTTTTACAAGAAAAATTTATTTATTTTATTTTAATTAAATATTTTTATTTTGTACTGTTACCTTTTTAATTCTTTATGAATTAAAATGATTTTTTGTAATTGTATAATTTTGTTAAGAAGAATTAAGAAGCTATTGCCACTTGGGTTGAAATAGGAAGACCCTTGAATGGGAACACAAAGATATGTACTATTTCGGCTTTATTTTTTCAAAGAAATGGTGAGTGTCACTCGTTAATTTAAACAATACTAATATTTATTTCTTCTCTTTTAGGTTCCCGCCTCGGGTGGATCATCGCTGCTGCTGACTCCCGGATCCTGGCTACGATCGCATACCAAGAGCTACGCTGGACTTCGATGGATCACCGTCGTCGATGGCCAAGGTAAGTATGTTTAAATAATTTTGAGATTTATTTCACTAATCACTAATCTTCTTTATTTCAGATCGTCGATTCACCAGATGGATTGTTACAAGTTGTTAATGAGCACACGAGTGCGTCACGCCTAACGGCTTTTACAATTAAGTAATTGTTTAATGGCAACTAAGTGCCCCTCGCTATTGTTGAACGAGTAGTTTAACGCGCAATTACGCGGGAGCCCTCGGTTGTTAATATATAACTGGAAGCTAAACCGCGCACTATGTCCGTATTTGGAATACCCAATGCACCCGATTGTTATATACGTATGTGACTATAAAACGTGTTACCGCGACCGCTATATCCGAGAGACTGCCTCGAGCAACGGTGCTCGCGCTGGCTCCCCACCGCGTACCGTTGCTCCCACTCTCGGGACTTACTGCGTAGTTGTACCGGGCCGTGCCGGGCCGTGCCGGCTTTCACCGTTTATGCCGCAGTTTTTGCCTGTTTTCGCGTTCGCCGATCACGCGTGTGCACGCGTGGTTCGCGTGCTTTCCTTCTGGAAATTTCCAGCTGTCGAAACTTCACAAATTCATCCTTTCGACGCTCCGCCGAGTAATTCCCACTGTCGCTCGTCGCTGCCGTGGTTCTCCGACATGGGTCCCCTGGGTCCGCGGTCCATGGCTCCGCGATCTCTGGATCTCGTCGTCGGGTGGAGTTGCCGACCATGTGGATGACTTACTGGGATGCCTCCGATCATGTTCCGGCATGACCTTCCGGAAGTGATGATGGCGCCGCGATTTCCGGGCGCCGCCGTCGGATGTCGCGATGACCACATAGGTAGCTTCGGGAGACTCCCCTGAGTCTGTTTCGGGCATGACTTCCTGACGAATCCGATGGCGCCGCCTCTCGAGAGCCGCGGTGGAGGCAGGCAGGGTGTTGTTGGGCGTCAGCTTCGACGTCGCCAATGCCTTCAACACCCTGCCGTGGCCGGTGATAAGGGAGGACGTTACTCTACCATGACGTTCCCCCTTATCTAGTGGCGGTCTTATACGGCTACCTCCGGGACAGGAAATTGGCCTACACGGACCGAGACGGAGTTGTCAGGGTCCGGCTGGTTGTGCGGGGGGTTCCACAGGGGTCGGTACTCGGTCCACTCCTGTGAAACCTGGGGTACAATAGAGTACTCCGGATCGCCCTCCTCCCGGGATGTTGGCTTAACGGCTTTGCCGATGACACATTCCTGGGAGTCGAGGGCGATAACTGGGAGGAGGCCATCGCCAAGGCGAACGTCGCGGTGGCAGCAGTGGTGGCCGCAATGCGGGCGGCGGGCCTCAAGGTGGCTCCCCAGAAGACACAGGCCGTGTTCTTCCACGGCAGGTCAAAGGGGAAGCCACCTGCGGCCCACATCGAGGTGGAAGGGACCCGTGCCTCTGTAGGGGCCAGTATGAAGGTACTGGCTCTCTGGTTGGATGGCACTTGGAGCTTCGGCGAGCATTTCGCTCCCAGAGTCAAAGGCGTAGCCAATAGCTTAGCTAGGCTCATGCCGAATCTGGGAAGGGCGAGCGGCCGTGCTCGCCGATTATATGCCGGGACCGTGCACGCCGTGGCACTCTACGGCGCCCAGGTTTGGGCGCCTGCGGCGGAGGGCTCGCGCCGCATCAAGACGAAGCTACGCCAGATGCAGCGCCCTATAGCCCTAAGAGTGTCACGTGCGTATCGCACGGTCTCACAGGCGGCGGCGACGGCCCTGGCGGGGCTTCCCGAATATCGAAATTTCCTGCATGAATATGAGACATCCGGACATATGTCTAGAATTACCGCAACAACAGACGAAGAGGAAGAAACTGCATATTATCTTCCCCATCATGCGGTCAGGAAGGAGGGCAGTACTACAACTAAGATCCGAGTTGTATTTAACGGTTCAGCGAAGACCTCATCTGGCTTGTCAATCAATGATGTGCAGTATGTTGGACCTGTCATACAAGAGGATCTCTTCTCGATTCTAGTAAGATTTCGCAAGCATAAATTCGTGATAACAGCAGACATTAAACAAATGTATCGTCAGACTGGTGGGGTACAAAGGGGTAGTGCATGCGTACCACATGTTGCCGCTTGCAGATAGCAACACATAGCCTCTCCTACCTAATTCCTATCTTCACCGCCAAGCTGGTGTACCACGGTAACCTGAGCAACCCTGCCGGAGATTGGGTAACCAACCCCAATGGAAGGTGGGGTCAGGGCAGACGAAGAAGGAAGAAATGGCCCTCCGAAAAGGGGGTTGGGCTAGGGGCTAACAACCCCTTCCCGGAAAAAACTTTTGTTACGGAATCTCAAGAATATGGAGCCGGACGGACCTTTGGGCGACGGAATGGCAAACGAAGAATGGACATGAGAATAGGAACATGGAATATACGTACTCTCGAGTGGCACCCGTTTGACCACGTTAATATTGACCACGGTCCCGATTGACCACGTTGAAATTGACCACGTTGCGATTGACCACGTTGATATTGACCACGTTGTGATTGACCACGGTCCCGATTGACCACGGTCCCGATTGACCACCGTCCCGATTGACCACGGTCTCGATTGACCACGGTCCCTATTGACCACCGTCCCGATTGACCACGGTCCCGATTGACCACCGTCCCAATTGACCACGGTCCCGATTGACCACGGTCTCGATTGACCACGGTCCCGATTGACCACCGTCCCGATTGACCACGGTCCCGATTGACCACCGTTCCGATTGACCACGGTCCCGATTGACCACGTTGAAATTGACCACGTTGCGATTGACCACGTTGATATTGACCACGTTGTGATTGACCACGGTTCCGATTGACCACGGTCCCGATTGACCACCATCCCGATTGACCACCGTCCCGATTGACCACCGTCCCGATTGACCACGGTCCCGATTGACCACCGTCCCAATTGACCACGGTCCCGATTGACCACGTTCCCGTTTGACCACGGTCTCCATTGATCCTATATAATATATCAGAATCCGAGTACGCGTTAAGGAAAACGAAATCCCGACGTCTTCCACGAGGAGAAGTCGGCTCAATTGGTTATCTGACACCTAGTAAACACTGTAGTCAGGTCGGCGTCAATGTAGCGTCGACGATAGGAGAATTCGGCACGCAGACGTCTTCTTCAAGACGAAGTATAATGTACGCGTTGACAGACACCTAGTACACGCTAAAATGGGGTCGGCGTCAAACCCACTATTCGGGAAAGCGAAATTAGTACGTAGACACCTTCCCCGAGAACAAGACCCAGAATCACGTCTACCAGGTTCCTAGAGCCAGCCCTGTAAGGTCGGCGTCAACGGCCGACATCATAAAGTGCATCAAACCATCTTTCCCAGAGCATGTGTGGGCGGGGGGGCTTCGCCCCCCCTGCACCCCCCCATTGTGTGAGTAAACCTAGAAGTGTGGCGGGGGGGCTCCCGCCCCCCCCTGCACCCCCCCTGTGCACTGGGCGGATGGGTTGGGTTGACGGGTGGGCAGGGGGGGCTTCGCCCCCCCCGCACCCCCCCCATGGACACGCCTTCGGCGTGCCCGGGTAGGAGATGTATTTCGCTTTATGCGTGAGCGGGGGGGGCTTCGCCCCCCCCTGCACCCCCCCCCCCCCATGCACGTGAGCCTCACTTTATAAATTATTCGAGATCGTGGTCAATCGGGACCGTGGTCAATCGAAACCGTGGTCTATCACAACATGGTTAATATCAACGTGGTCAATCGCAACGTGGTCAATTTTAACGTGGTCAATCGGGACGGTGGTCAATCGGGACCGTGGTCAATCGAGACCGTGGTCAATCGGGACGGTGGTCAATAGGGACTGTGGTCAATCGGGACGATGGTCAATCGGAACCGTGGTCAATCGGGACGGTGGTCAATCGGGACCGTGGTCAATCACAACGTGGTCAATCGCAACGTGGTCAATCGCAACGTGGTCAATTTCAACGTGGTCAATCGGGACCGTGATCAATCGGAACGGTGGTCAATCGGGACCGTGGTCAATCGGGACGGTGGTCAATCGGGACCGTGGTCAATCGAGACCGTGGTCAATCGGGACCGTGGTCAATTGGGATGGTGGTCAATCGGGACCGTGGTCAATCGGGACGGTGATCAATAGGGACCGTGGTCAATCGGGACGGTGGTCAATCGGGACCGTGGTCAATCGGGACGGTGGTCAATCGGGACCGTGGTCAATCACAACGTGGTCAATCGCAACGTGGTCAATTGCAACGTGGTCAATATCAACGTGGTCAATCGGGACCGTGGTCAATGTTAACGTGGTCAAACGGGACGCTCCCGTACTCTCTACAGGGCTGGAGCACTAAGAGCCCTACTGGATAGAATGGATGAATACAAGATAGAAATGCTAGCCCTACAGGAAATGCGCTGGACTGGGTGTGGTGTGCTCGGAAAAAGAGCGCATAATGTGTATTACAGCTGCAGTAATAAAGATCACGTAGAGGGGGTTGGATTTGCAGTCAGTAGAAGATTGAAGGAAAGGGTAATTGGTTTTGAGGCGGTTAACCAGAGAATATGTCGTATAAGAATAAGAGGAAAATTCTTTAACTATTCATTCATAAATGCACACGCCCCAACAGAAGAGAAACCGGAAGATGAAGAGGAAAGTTTCTATGAGGAAATGGAAAGAGTATACCGTCATTGCCCGAAACATGATATTAAAATAGTATTAGGTGATATGAATGCCAAAGTGGGGAGGGAGATGATCTTCAGACCTACAATAGGGGGGGCAGAGCTAGATGAGGTCTCCAACGATAATGGCGAGAGACTGGTTGACTTTGCGGCCTCACTTAACATGACAATTGTTAGTACCTACTTTGAGCATAAAAAGATACATAAGGCAACGTGGACTTCGCCAGACGGGGAGACCCAAAACCAGATCGATCACATGCTTATTAACTCACGGCACGGAAATAACGTTATGGACTGTAGAAGCTACAGAGGAGCAAATATGGACTCGGATCACTTCATGGTTGGAGCTACCCTAAGGGCGCGAATCTCGAATACAAAGAAAGGGAGTAAGGAACAATCTAGGAAGAAGTATGATATACTAAAACTCCAACACGAAACAACAAGAGAAGAGTATGGAAGCAAATTACAGGCAAAAATAACCGAAATCAGAGAACAAACGCCCCCCTCCCAGATAAATAGTTATTGGGAAAGGCTCAGAGACGCAATGAAAACCATAGGAGAAGAGGTAGTTGGTATAGACCGAGGTAGGAAAACTAATCAGTGGTTCGATAAAGAATGTGAAGACGCAACCAAGGCAAAGAACGAGGCCTGGAGGAAGATGCAGACCAGAAGAACTAGGACAAAGATTGAGGAATACCGCCTTAGAAGGCGAGAGGAGAAACGTGTGCATAAAAGGAAGAAAAAGGTATGGATAGAGGAACAACTGAGAGAGATAGAAGGCCTAAACACAGAACGTGAATATAGAAAATTTTACAAAAAATTTAATACTACCAGAAAAGGGTTTAAACAACGAACAACACAATGTAAAAACAGAGAAGGGGATCTGTTGAGTTCAAGGGATGAAGTATTAAAGAGATGGATGGAATACTTCAGCTTGTTATTAAATACAGATAAAAGTCAGGAGAGAGTAGATGAGGAGGAAGAGGGAGAGCGCAACGATGGCACAATAGATGAGGAGGAACAAAACCCCCCAACAAAGGAGGAAATTAAAGAGGCTATAAAGACCCTGTCAAACAATAAAAGCTCAGGAAGTGACAGCATCCCAGCGGAACTCTTTAAATGCAGAGGCGATGAGGTGGCAGAGGCCATACACAGGTTACTATTGGAAATCTGGGATCAGAAGATCTTTTCGAAGGAGTGGAGCTTGGGAATCATATGTACGATATATAAAAAGGGTGATGTATGGGAATGCTCTAACTATTGGGGAATCACACTATTAAACACGGCGTATAAAATATTCTCGAAAGTACTATGTAAACGCCTAAAACCATTTGTCGAAAAAATAGTAGGGAACTACCAAGCTGGATTCATCCGAGGGAAATCAACAATAAATCATATTTCAGCCATTAGACAGACACTAGAAAGAACATTAGAATACGGCATAGACACACACCACATTTTCGTGGACTTCAAAGCGGCGTATGACTCTATATACAGAATGAAATTATACGAGGCCATGAAAGAATTTCAAATACCAAAGTATTTGGTAAGATTAGTGCAATTATCCATGAAGGAAGTGCAATGTAAAGTGCAAATAGGGAACGAGTTGTCGGAGGTTTTTGAGGCAAATAGCGGACTGCGTCAGGGAGACGTACTCTCGTGCATGCTGTTTAATATTGCCCTCGAAAAAGTAATGCGACAGGCCCAGCTCCTTGCAACAGGAACAATTTACATCAAGTCCACCCAAATCCTGGCCTATGCTGACGACGTAGACCTAATCAGCAGAACAGAAAAAAGAGTTAAGGATGCATTTGTGGCCCTCAGAAATGCAGCGGCAGAAATGGGATTGGTAATAAATAGTAATAAAACTAAATATATGTTAGCAACCTCGAAGCAGGGCCGAGGTAATAGCAATAGAAACCAATACATACAAATTGGTAACGATAAAATAGAGGTTGTCAGCGAGTTCACATATTTGGGATCCCTCATCTGCAGCGATAACATCACAACCTAAATAAAGCAGAGAATCGTATCTGCAAACCGGTGCTATTTTGCATTAATGCCACAACTAAGGTCACACAATATCTCCAAGGCGACTAAATGCAAATTATATAAAACCCTTATAAGACCAGTACTGACATATGCATCAGAAACATGGACGCTAACAAAAAGAGATGAAGCAGCTCTAGGATGTTTTGAGCGAAAAATCCTGAGAAAAATCTTTGGGGCCATAGAGGAGAATGGAGCATGGAGAAGAAGGTATAATCATGAGTTACATAGCCTCTTCCAGGGCCCGGATGTGGTGAAACACGTCAAAGTGGGGCGCCTGAGATGGGTAGGGCATGTGTTGAGGATGCCTGACCAAGAGCCAGCTAAGAAGACCCTGCTAGAGAAAATATATGGACAGCGTAGGCGAGGGAGACCGAGAGCGAGATTCTTGGATGGAGTCGAGAGTGACCTGCGGATGATCGGAGTGAGGAGATGGAGAAGTAAGGCGCTTGATAGAGACGAATGGGGGAGTATTCTGGAGAAGGTTATGGCCCACCAAGGGCTGTGACGCCACGATGATGATGATGATGATCGTCAGACTGGTTTGTGATGATCAACGCAAGTATCAACGAATTATCTGGAGAGATGCCGTCACAATGGAAATAATGATATGTCAACTCAATACAGTTACTTATGGAATGGCGTCATCTCCATTTGTGGCAATTCGTTCTTTGCAGCAAACAGCTGAGAACAATAAAGAGATATATCCGAAGGTATACGAAGTTATCTTAGGATTATTATTTCGACGACGTCATATCAGGAACAGACTCGCTCACAAAGGCACAGGAATTAAAACAAATGCTAGTAGAGGTATTAAGTCCGTATGGGTTTGAACTCAGGAAATGAACAAGTAATGATGAGCGTATCATTCATTTAGACGAACTAGAGATACGTCAGCTTACCTGTCATGACATGAAGAATCCGAAAACACTAGGAATATTGTGGGACCCAAAACAAGACACATTGAGCTTTTCCTTGAACATTCCTAAGCCAAGTCAGGTGACTAAGCGAACAATTTTGTCAGCCATCGCATGCATCTTCGATCCGTTGGGACTGATTGTTCCGGTGGTAGTAACAGCGAAATTGATCCTCCAGCGATTGTGGCAACTGAAACTTGGTTGGGACGAAGCATTACCGCAAGATCTAAATACCGCATGGGATCGCTTTCATCGACAATTAGACTTATTAAGTCAGATTAACGTACCCAGACACGTGTTTCGGGAAACAGGTGAAGAAGTACAACTTTACGGATTTTCCGGAAAAGGCTTCTGGAGCCTGCATTTACATACGACATTCAAATGGAGATGGATCTTTTGAAGTTTCATTAGTATGTGCTAAGTCACGAGTAGCTCCACTCAAGACTGTAACACTTACCAGATTGAAATTGTGTGCGGCATTATTACTGGCACGACTCATGGAACGAGTATCGACAGCTCTCCAAATAGTCAAGGAACTTCAACATTTTTGGTGTGACTCAAGAAACGTGTTATGCTGTATTGCAGCCGAGCCAAGTCGATGGACTACCTTTGTAGCCAATTGCGTTACAGAGATTCAAGACACGACGATTCAAAATTGGCATCATGTACCCACCTAGGACAATCCAGCTGATTTGGCCTCCCGTGGCATGGACATTGCTGGGCTGTCAACTTGTAAGTTATGGTGGAATGGACCTTGTTAGTTGCGGAAGGAGGAATCTGAGTGACCAAAGACTCCTACAACTATCATAAGTAATATACCAGATACAAGATCAAAACCGATTATTTATTAGTCTAGTAGTCACTATTTCTGAGGAATTTGGAAATCACTTCTTGCCATTCACATTTATGATTCGAGTACTAGCCTATTCATTGCGCTTCATTGAAAACGTGCGTAAACCAAAACCAGAGCGTCCATCTGGTTCCTTATCGCCAAGCGAACTTCAAGCGAGTAGCAATCTACTTCTAAAATTAGCACAACAAAGGGATTTTGCATTAGAAATAACCGAGTTGCAAGAAACCAAGGTGCTCCCAAGGAAGAGTACTATAGTAAATCTACATCCATTTCTAGATGAGGCAGGTGTTCTCAGAGTGGGCGGTAGAATCCGACACGCTACGATTTCGTTCGAACAAAGACATCCGATCCTCGTATCCCACCGAAATGTCATTGCTCAGCGAATAGTTGAATACGAGCATCGCCGATTGTTACATGCATTACACTCAACTTGTGTTGGCCTCCTTGCAAACTAGATTCTGGATTATATCTGGCCAAACTTTCGTCAAAAAAGTATTAAGAAGTTATGTGAAATGCTTCCATGTCAATCCCGCGCCAGTGACTTACATGATGGGTGATCTGCCTAAGTCAAGGGTCACGCCGTCCCGACCATTCTACGTTACCGGTGTAGACTATATCGGTCCGTTTTTTATTCGCGAAAAGAGTCGTAGTAAGACCACAATTAAGTCCTATCTCTGTGTATTCGTCTGTTTCGTTACCAAGGCGGTTCATTTTGAATTGGCTACTGATATGAATACCCAAGCTTTCTTAAATTGTTTGCGCCGGTTCATTGCTAGGAGAGGAAAGTGTAAGGTCATTCATAGCGATAATGGCTCCAATTTTGTTGGCGCGGGGAACGAACTAAGTCAATTACGCGAGTTACTAATAAGTAAGAGTCACAACGACCAAGTTCAAGAGTTTCTAAGCCAGGGTCAGATTACTTGGCATACTATTCCACCTTATAGTCCAAATTTTGGTGGTCTGTGGGAAAGCGCGGTAAAATCCGCCAAGTACCACTTGAAGCGAATATTAACTGATTTACCTTTAACATACGAGGAATTAAATACGGTACTAATACAGATTGAAGCAATCCTGAATTCCAGGCCTTTATCTGCTTTAACGGATGATCCTAATGCTCTCATTCCTCTAACACCCGCACACTTCCTTATTGGAGATAGTTTAACGGCACTGCCACACCCAGATTTACAGGATATCAATTGCAATCGTCTGACTCGATATGAAAAATTACAACAGCTGGTCCAACAATTTTGGCGAAGATGGAATGTGGAATATTTGCACCAACTACAAACACGTTATAAATGGAAGACTCAGCCGGAAACTACAGTCCAACCCGGCTTAATGATTGTTTTGCGAGAGGATAATACCGCGCCTATGCATTGGCATCTTGGACGTATTGAAACCGTTCAATTCGAAAAGGATAGAATTATCCGAGTTGTTACGGTCCGAACATCTATTGGAGTTGTAATAGGTTGGGTCAGGATCTCGAGCAACAGCACGGCAGTAGCTTTAGAAAAACTCTTTATTCGTTTCCGCGCTACAATACGACACGTCTCTTCACGCTCGCTGCCGTACCAGAACTATCAACTTAAACGGGAGCCATCTATCAGGCCCTTATCCTAAAGCTAGTACCTTAAACTACTATCACACTCGGCCAATTCTGACCTTTGATCTCCACCCTCGGAGTCGATATTGTAAAAAAAAGAAAGAAAAAAAAATATAATCTCTTATTAACTTGTCTATAGCAATTTCGTTTACCTCTTTGGCACAAATATAAGAAAAAAAAACATTTTCTCTTGGTTTAACAATTTTCTTAATTCTAACTCTTAACTCTAACTTAATTCTAATTATCTTTAACTGTTACATCGTTACTTTACTTTGTATTGTCGTTAACATTATTTTCTGGATGTTTTTCTTTCCACGATTTCATGTTGGCCGCCTCCCATGTTCCCTGATATGGTTTGTTCGTTATTTAATGATTTTTAATGTCTTTTATTATATATCTATCGTTCCGCAGGACTCGACTTACTTCATACGGCCCTTTGAATTCAGGGATAAGTTTGTGCGACGCTCCTATAGTAGTATCTATATTTCTGATCATAACGTAATCACCTACGCCGTAAGTGTGTGCTACTTTCCTTTTCCTATCGAAACATTCTTTATTGTATTTCTGGCTCTTTTCTATTTTCTTAGCCGCTCTATTTCTTAAGTCTATTAGATCGCGATCGTTATTATTTACAACACTTTCTAGATGTTCCTGAATTTTATCGACTATTTTTCTTTTTTGGTCTACTCCGAATAAAAGCCTACTAGGCGTTTCACCTGTCGTTTTATGCACTGAATTGTTTATCGCGAATTCTACTTCTGCTATAACTTTATACCAGTATATCTTCTCGTCGTTATTTATTAACTTACTTATCATAAAGCCTATGAATTCTATCTATTGGTACGTTCTACCTGCCCATTCGCTTTCGGGGAAACTGTCGCAATACAAATGTGGCGAATGTCATTCTCTTTACAAAAAACCTGAAAATCGTTGGACGTAAAATCCCCGTGCCCCTATCTGATATAACGATGCGTGGTCTACTGTACGTGTTAAAATGTAATGTTAGGTTCTCAATAACCTCTTTCGTCGTAGTTGTTTTCGTTGGATACAATCTCGTGAACTTAGAAAATGCATCGATGACAACCAAGATATATCGCTTAGCCAATCTATTCTTATCTACCGGTCCGTAATGGTCTACGTGATACGTCTCGAACGGCACCTGGCTCTTAGGGATAGGATGTAGGTATCCTTCCTTCCTACCCGTTGGCGGCGAGAATGCTATGCATTTTAAACAATCTGCGATATAGTCTTTTATTTTCTGTTTCATGCAAGGAAACCAATAGCTTTTAATCATTGTCTCTAATGTTTTTTCAACCCCTATGTGGCCCATTTGATCGTGATACTTATTAATAACGTGCGACTCCATCGTCTGTGGAACGTAAAATAATAATTCTGTACCGTGTTTCCGGTAAACTATCCCGTTTCTCATCTCAAAATGTGCATCCTCAGCGTTTTGAAGCTCTTCCCGTAACTCGCGAAGTTTATAGTTCCGACCCTGACTAAGAGCCAGATTTAGTTCAAACGAGTTTTCCTCTACTATTAAGACATCTGTAGGTAACCTACTTAAAGCGTCTACATGACACATTTTCGTATTTGGGCGATGTTCTGTTACATAATCATATTCTAGTAGCTCTAATGTCCATCTTGCTATACGCGGATTTATATCTTTCTTCTTTAATGCCAGTATTAAGGCGTTACAATCGGTTACTATTTTGAATTTTATACCACTTAAGTATACTCTGAACCTTCGCAAAGCATACACAATCGCTAACATTTCGAGTTCGAAACTGTGGTATCTTGTTTCGGCATCAATCGTCCTCTATGAGAAAAAGAATATCGGATGGAACTGCTTATCACTTCCTCGTTGCATCAACACCGCCCCGAAACCTATAGTACTAGCATCACAATGCAACTCCGTCTCTCTATAGGGGCTGTATATTGCTAATACCGGTGCTTCTATTATTTTTTTCTTTAAAGCTTGGAATGTACATAATTCATTCTCCCCAGAGTAAAATGAGACGTCCTTTTTTAATAAGTCGTATAAGGGTTTAGCCAATATTGCAAACGACCGAATAAACATACGGAAATAAGAGCATAACGCTACAAAACTACGTACTTCTTTCGTATTTTTTGGTACTGGAATTTTCTGAACCGCTATTATTCCCTCTTTTGTTGGACCTATGCCCTTTTCCGAAATCGTGTATCCTATAAACTCTATCTCCGTTTGCAGAAATTTACATTTATCTATCCTTAATTGAAGCCGATTTGCTACGAATATTCTAAATATTTCTTTTAATATCGCGAAATGATCTTCTAGTGTTTCTGATGCAATGAGGATGTCATCCATGTATAGTACAATTTTCCCGGCCTGAATAAGTACTCTTAACACTTTATAAAGATTCCATTGAAACCTGGACCTACCTTCAGTCCGAATGGCATACATACGAATTCGAATTGCCCAAACGGCGTCGTGAAAGCAGTATATTTGATAGAGTCTTCTGACATTTTGATGTGGTAAAAATCATCCTTTAAGGGGATGCTGGAGTGACGGCCGAACTTCCTTGATGTCGATAATGTCAACCTTCCTAATTTTGTTTTTTCTATATCTGTCTTTATCTAACGAAATGACATCTGTCCTTGTTCGATTGCTGCGCCATCTCTGCTCACTAGCCTGCGTGTATATTTTTGTGGAAAATATACACGATTTCTTCGAAGCTCTAATTTTTTTTTCTAGGCTTTCAATCTCAATTTAAACGGTACGTTATTGTTTGTGCACGTTTTCTGAAGAGTGGGAACATTTCATTTCGTACATATAACCTATTCAACTGTTTATATTAGAAAATATGGTTATGAGGTGACAGCATTTTTAAATTTTTTTTAAATTATCACTAATTTTTTATATTCCCACTCTTCATTAGTACCTATACTTTACTTTTGTAAAAGGATTTTGCGATCTATAAAGCCGTTTCAAAGAACGAGCTCTGACTGTTTTTGTCGGTATCCAGGATCCCCTTAAATCTAATCGTGAAAATATTTTTTTTCCTCGTAAAGCGTCAATTAAATCCTCCGCGTTTGGTATCGGAAAATTATTTTTCTCTAATAACTTATTTAAATCGCGATAATCTATGCATAATCTTATTTCTCCGTTTTTCTTTCGCGTTAACACAATCGGCGAGGCGTATTCGGATTCACTAGGACGTATTATTTTCTTTTCTAGTAGAATGTCTAATAACTTACGGGGACTAATCTTTTCCGTATGTGAAAGTCGTCGGGGCTTAAACTGAAAAGGCTTATCTTGTTTCAGTTTTAGTTTAAGTTCGGCTTTTACCTCGGGTATTTCCGGTCGTACCGGGTCTAAATAACGTTCGACGTACAACTTCTTCATTTTTTCCTGCGTCTCTACTGTTTCGTCCGGGTTGATCTCTAACTGATCTTCTAATCTTTCTTCCAAATTACCTATATCGATATTCAATATTTCGCGAATGACTTTATCTTCATCTATCTCAGTCGGTGAGACGGAACTTTCTCGTAAATTGACGCAATATATCTCTCCCAATTACCGCTGCGGACTTCATTGAGATCTCGGGTACTATCAAAAATGAACAAATTCTCGCCTCGTTATTATTTAATGATAACCTAACCGCTACTCGACCTTTAGCTTGTAACACGCTCCCGTTTAATCCCCTATACTTGTTATCCTCTGGCAAACACGGGGTAATTAAATCGCTCGGCACGTAAATATCCTTTACAAAACTTACGGGGCTACCGGTGTCAAGTAATGTCTCTATCTTACAGTCTATTTTGCACTGTCCCGCTTCGTCACACATCTGGTATGGTAGGTTCCTACGGAATTCTTCGTCTTCCACGAACACACTGTTGACATCTGTCTTCTTACTTCCCGTATTCTGCGACGTTTCACCCTTGGCCGTAACTTCCTTCGTCTGACAGCTTTTGTATTGGTGTCCCGTCTGATTGCACTTAAAACATGCACCTCTCTCGCGCTTCGGCGCTGGACAATTAACTGCGAGATGTCCTAAAGTGTTACAGTTAAAACACTTAGGTTCCTGTTTCGAATCTGGTCGATCTTCTGTCTTCTTCACTGTCTTCATTGACCTTGCTCCATTTTCAGCCGATGTCTTCTTAGTAGTCTTTTGTCATAATAAGGAGTTATATTCTCCATCGCTTTTAGCATAGCTTCTTTACTGACAAATTGCTGCATCATCGCCTGTTGTCTAACCGCCTTTACCGGAATTCCTTCAATTAGGTAGTCCACGATCTCTTCTTCGTCGATCGGCTTGTTTGCCAATATCAATTTCTTATGGAAATATTCGCTAAAAGTTTCACTCGCTTGCCAACTTCTATTCTCGAACTCTCTTCTGAGCGTCAGTCGATTTTCTCTTCTGTCAAACATCGTTCTCATCCTGTCTAATAGCTCCTCCATCGATAATAGTAGGTGCTCTGGTACTGAGCGAAACCAATCAGCCGTCCTCTTTACTTAACTTTGCTCCCAATAGCAGCTTGGCCAGATTGTCGTCTAGGTTATACATTTGTTTAATTAACAGCAGCTGTTCCTCCCAGCGACGATAAGATCCTCTCTTCCCGTCGAAAGTCAGGTAGCATCTCCTTCAGACCGGATAAACTTATTCTTGGAGCCATGTTTTCCGTCTGCCATGCTATTTGCTCCGCGACAGGTACTGGTGCCGGTCGCGCTGGTACTGGTGCTGGTCGCGCTGAACGCAAGAATTCGTTTTCTTTTCGCATCAGCTCCAGCTCCCTCCGCATTAATTCATTCTCGCGTCTAGACAGATCGAGCTCTTTTTGGTACATATTTGACTTCTCGCGTTCGAACCTCCGTCTCTGCTCCCCGGTCACATCTTCTTCCGCGGCCACAGTACCTTCTGTGGTCGCAGCACCGGTCGCAGCGCCTTCTTCCTCCTCTTCGTCATTTTCTATGTCATTTGTATCATCGTTCTCTCTTGTATTCATCGTTCTCTCTCCATGAGGGATATGCTCGATTTAATCTTAAAATGAGCTCGGCTTTATTTCCGCTGGTGTCTAAGTTCATGCTTCGCAGTTTATTTTTTAATTCCGTTACCGTAAAATCTTCTATCGTGGTTACTCGCGTTTTACTCTTACGGGGCTTTGCTATTATACCTCCAGATAACCGGCCGTAGCTTCTTCGTTTGCGTGCGTTACCTTTTCGCATGCCCAACTCCTACGCTTACCCACGACCGTGCTTATCGACGTCCCTCTTCCGTATCTTCTCAGATAATTGTATAGCTTCTTTACCGGTCAATGTGACTTCCGCGCGCGATCTCTACGCGATGATAGTGCCACTCGCGTTCTTCTTCCGCAACTATCGACCGACTATCGACCGTCCTCAACGACCGCCATTAATGCCCGTCCACGCTGTTGCTATTTCTTCAGTGCCGTCGATGCTCCCGTACTTCTCGAAACACTTATGCTCCCGAGCCGTACACAGCCTCAACTTACTAGCTTACTCTGCACTTCACCAGGGACTTCGCACTTCACCGGGAACGGTCCTTCCGTTGCAGCCGTCTCTGCACAAACGTTCTCGCGAACCTTCCCGGCAACCGTCTCACGTTCTCGCGAACCTACAACGTTCTCGCGAACCGTCTCGGCGTCTCTTTACACGACCCACACTAGTTTTCGAATCCCACTTCTGATTGTAATAGGTTGGGCCAGGATCTCGAGCAATAGCACGGCAGTAGCTTTAGAAAAACTCTTTATTCGTTTCCGCGCTACAATACGACACGTCTCTTCACGCTCGCTGCCATATCAGAACTACCAACCTAAACGGGAGCCATCTATTAGGCCCTTATCTTCAAGCTAGTACCTTAAGCTACTATCACAGAGTCTACCAAAGACCGTTGTCCAAGCTCAGCATTTTACCTATAGAAGAGTCCAATGTGCAAACCCAAGATGTGGAACATTGACTATTCTACATTAGTCTATACGAAGCTATACTATTATACTAATTATCAAATTAACATTACAGGTTTAGGTTCTAAGTTACTTCTCGAATTTTGATATGTTTTATGTTTGTTTGTTCCAGTTAGATTATAACAAGCACTGTTTATTTATATTGTTACGCCCGCGCTGAAACGGCCCTTAACTCCGAGCTGAAGCGAGCGGTCATTCCGCAGAAGTCGCGAAGTGTTCCCTTGACAACGGGTCGCTGTTTGACAACGGCGCCTTGGAGATTCGAACCTCGACTTTCAAACTGTTCTGACGTGTTCTCTGGTGTTCTCTTTAATAAAGAGATTCGTTACTTTTCTAATAAACGTGTCGTTATTCCCGAGAGTGAGCGAGTGTGTGCTAGTGCGACTCGGCGAGCGCAACAATATATTGAAGCATTCCATGATTTCCAAGCTTTCAAGGTGGGCGGTATATGTTTGAAAGCCCGCTTATAACGCGACCGGATGCGCCTTAAGGAGTAGCGCTGTAGTCAGAGCGACGGAGTGGCGCTGTGAGAGATCGGTGGAGATGGCACTGTGAAGGAAGGAGAGAGAATTGCGCGCCTGCCTGTCGCTTTGTATGGCGTGGCCATGATTGTTTTTTGTAGTCGGTTAGCAACAGCATTGAGATAAAGACGTATTTATATAAAAGTCCATTACGCATTTTTTATTCACGGGAATAGCAGGTTAACTGAAGTTAACATTAAACAATTCAACAGAGAGCCTGGCCAACTCTTTCCGTAACGGCGGGAACGAAGAGAGGACGGGAAGTCCTGGTTGGGCCCAGAGGAGGCAAAGCCCGGTATTCCGTAGCAACAGCTCGGGATAGGGAGAAGTACGCTTCGGAACCCTAGAGCCTGCGAAGAAAGTGGAATCTCCTAGAGACTGCCCTTCCGGATTGTCGGGACGACAATCTGAAAAACGGGGGGGCAGTGTTATACTCGCGCTGAGTTCGTCAGCTTCGCCTGCCGGTATTTCCGCCGCGGAGCGTCCTTAGCAACGGGCGTTGCCATGGGTTGTTGAAACAGCCCGGCTGTCAGATTTCCGCCGGATTTGGAGACTCGAGCGGACGTTTCGATTCGCGCTCCGAGCTTGTAAACGATTTACAATAAACCATCCTTTCCTTACGTTAAACTTGTGTTCCCTTATTCCGCGGGCCGTGAGTGAACGCGCGAGCGAGTGCGGGAGTGCGGAGAGAGTGTCGGAAAGCCGCCGAAGTGCAACATATTAAAAATATTCAATGCGCAAAAAAATTCACTTTTAATTTCCGAAAACACGTTTGTCTTAATGAAAATCACAACATGGTATATAATCTCATTAAACTCCGTTGGTCACATGGGCACCATAAGTAGCGTTTACAATATTAATGGCGAGTTCACACAACATACAGATTTTGAGATAATTGTAATGACTCCGCCCGGTCTCCCCTACATTGTATGGATTAATATGTTTTGTCTATTTATTGGATATTACAAAGATGCACTTTCCCGTTTACGTCCTCTGCCTAGAAAATCTATTTGTGGAATAGCTGCCAGTAGAAATAAATAAATAGATATTACCCTCATTGTGCGTTTCTAAAAAGTAACTGCGGAATAAGTGATTGCCATACACAACACAAATAAATGTAAAACATGTTTTATGAAGCAATTTAAACCCGTTGTGGTCACACCTCCTAAAATAACGTAGTGGTCACATGGGTCCAATGGACCCACGCAGAAAAACAGTTGCTATTGTGCGTTCTTTTTGATGTATCGACTCAAACCTTGAACTGGAATTTAGTTTAAGACTTCCTCTTTATAATCCAATAATTTTTTTCTCCTTTTTAAAATTTTTTATGTTAAAAAACGCGAAAAAAAATTTTCGAGAAATTTGACTTTTTTCACAAAATATTCATCAAAATTTCAATTTTTGAGATAGAGCAAAAAAACTTCTGCGTTTTACTCTCAAAATAGTATACTTTTAAGAAAAAATAGTATCATAACGAGCTTTGAAAAAAGTATATTTATTGTACAGTTTGAAGTTATCATTTTCATGAAACTCGTAAAATCAAATAGCTCAGTTTGAACGTGTAAAATAAAGTGAAAAAACCGTCTCTTCGAAGGTACGTAGACGCAAAGTTAGCCTGGGGTCCACTGGACCCCATGTGACCACAACGGGTTAAATATGATAAATATCCTCCTGCAGTATGAATAAATGTCATCCTGCAGTATGTATCATTCTATCTACTTCCACCGAATAAAACATGTTACGCGCTCTTCGATTAAACCTCAATTTGCTTATAAAGCGCTTGGAATTTTCAATTTCGACTTTCTCACAAACGCTTGAGAAGCGCATCTTATTCCTTTACCTAATATCACTTGACGTAAAGCCCAATCGCTACAATGAGTTTGGTCGAAATTGATTGGTTACACGTACCGTACGTCTTCTTGTCAGTACGGGTAACAATATAATATTATTTACGAAATTGATCAAATATATTCGAATGTGCACAATGCCGGTCTACAATGGGTGTTGTAAGTCGTGGTCGTAAGAATTGACCAATCACAGTCCATTATCTCCTTGCGGTCGAAGAATAATGAACTGTGATTGGCCAATTCTTACAACTTACGACTTACAACACCCATTGTAGACCAGCCTTAAGATAAACAGTGGAGACAAAGCATATGCCAAGTGAATTGTCTTCGCGCTTTCGCTTGTCTCATCTGTTTATGAACTGGTTGACAACAGATCTCTCGGGGACTTCTCTCGGTGACGCGTGTGTTGACCCGACTCGAAAGATCTCGAATTTGCGAGAAGAGCTTAAAAGGACGCACGCCCTTGGCAACGGTGCCAGTCGCGCTCTGCTAACTATCGAGTTGCCACTGTCAATAGTCGAGTTGCTTGCTCTTACGTTTCGCTTGTGCTTTCTCGCGAATCGATTATCTCTTCCATCTTTTTATTCGCGATTCTGCGTTTTTTGTAAATATTGTAAATTTGTAAATAAACCTGAACATTGTCCGTCTAGCGCTACTTTATTCGAACTGTCTCGTTTACAATTCGCGGTTCGTGACTTAGCTCGCGTGCGCGGTCCGCTTCCAAACAACCATTAATTAAACACTATTGTGAAAAACAATTACTGCCATTAAAATTAAATGATTATTTGCAAGTTTTAGCATTTAAAATCACATAATATTCTATTTAAAACAATTAATAGACGGCGATAAGAGTCAGGCGCGGTACGTGGTGCGCAAGTACAGAAATTGATAGTTACATATATATATATATATATATATATATATATATATATATATATACATATATTCCCAACTAATAGACTGCGCGCCGATTATTTGTCGGACTTGAAACACAGCTATCGTTGGAAATTTTAATACCCTTCCCTCCCCGGAATTAAATCTACGCGATTTAATTCTTAAAAACTGTAAAGAATTGAACTTACGCAGGCTGAAACATGCGTTAACTATTATTAACCAGTTATTGCGATGAATATTACTACATGCCTCGGTAGTCGAATTGGTACGACGCCCTTCACGGAATGAGGGAGGTGCCAGGTTCGAATCCTGGCTGAGGTAATATTTTTCGCAATAAATTCTTTACAGTTTTTTAAGAATTAAATCGCGTAGATTTAATTCCGGGGAGGGAAGGGTATTAAAATTTCCAACAATAGCTGTGTTTCAAGTCCGACAAATAATCAGCGCGCATTCTATTAGTTGGGAATATATGTATATATATATATATATGTAACTATCAATTTCTGTACTTGCGCACCACGTACCGCGCCTGACTCTTATCGCCGTCTATTAATTGATTGACATTTTCAAGAGTCTAAAGACATATTCTATTTAATTTATTTTATACAACATCGATAATTGGACATATACATCAAGATTGTATAATAGCAATATCAAAAATTGATCTTTTTTATTCTGAAAGTGATGCCTTATTTTACAATGTTACGTGTTACATTAGTTACTTACAATGTAATGATGTCATAGAAATAATCCGTATATTATTTTCGGAGTAAATCTTTTATTGCATAGTGGAAATGTTCATGTAATTTTCCTTTCTAATCATGAAAATTTCTTACCGTTCTTTTAAACTTCTAAGTTATAATCAAATAGACGATGAGACGATCCAAAAATCATGTATGATATGTGAATTCTAGAATCTACATTTTATGAACAACACTGTATACCTCTTGACAATTTTACTTAAATCCGACATCCTATAAATTTCGAAGTTTGTAGAAATTAGGCTGTTATATTACGTTGAAGTAACAACATCTCATCTCATATCACTTGTGCTATTTATTTTTTTTTTTTTTTAGCGTTCAAAAGCAATATAAAGTTCAATAATTTCCGAGACTAGATACTAAAACGAAAGTGTTCACTAGAAGTCGCGTTTGAAACTAGTTCGCAAAATACACGTACTAATACGGAATATGAAAGTAAAAGAAAATGTTTCCTCAAAGAGAAGCTATAACAAAACAGCTTTAAAAATGTAAAAAGGAAAGGATTGGAACACGGGTAAATAATCACTCGGTTATTCTTCAGTACAATTACGATGCTATTGCCGACTAGGGAATGAAAGGAATCGATAAATAATCTCCCGCGGCTTGTCGAACACATAGAATAGTTGATGTAGTCCGCAATCTTCTTACTCCAAAAATGATCGACAAGAAAGACGTTGGACGAAACCGATACGCTGTTCTTAAATTATACCTGACCATCTCAGGATTATGGCCATATCATAGTCTTCGCGACAGATATATTTGCTTCGTGCCGTTGTTTGCATTCTGTTTTATTATTGTGATACCTCAGGTATAAATACAATTAAAAAGTTTACAGGAAAAAAATTCTTTATAGTCTGTTTATTGTGCTACAAGGATATCGATTGTATGTTTTCTTTCTTTGAACGATCAAAAATCCAACATATTGATTATTTAACATTTTAACCAACTGTATAATCAAATATACATACGCACACGCCTGTTAAATTTAACTAACTCAACAAGTGATATGTATTTCAAAGAAAAATATATGAAATCTTTAAATTGCGCCAATTGCAAAAAGAATGCAAAAGAATTATATTGCTTTAAAAAATAATTGTTCTGGTTCATCAGATCTGACCAGATCTGCAAATTGTCTCTACCAGATCTGAACAGATATAAGCAGATCTGACCAGATATAATTTAATCTGCCGAGATATAATTATTTACCGAATGTATCCAGACTTGCTCAGATATAATTAAAAATCATGAAAGGATGTAAAATGCTACCTCAGCTCAACCTAAATGATATATGTGTATATATATGGAGGGGTTAAAGCCATAGGGGTTAAAGCCATAGAGCTTAAGTCAATTTTTTTGACCACTTCTTTTCTTCTTCTTTCAACATATCTGCATGTGTAGACTGCATATATGAACTTAACTCCATAGGTTAAAAAAAGTGACTTACACCACTATAGCTCTAACCCCTCCATATATAAATGTGTAACCTTTTAAAAATTCTAAACATGATTAATTTCTTCATTGCATATTTCTTTACTGTTCAACACAGATACTTTACTTACTAATCGGTTCGTTAACTCTTGATGACGTATTCGAATGTGTGCCATCGATAATGATCAGTATAATATTCAGCTTTAAAATATTGGTCATGATGTTAAATAGTGAGAAAGTAAGTGATGAATTTTCAGAGTTGCATTAGCTCTTAACTTAAGTGCGAAAATATGTTACAATACGCGAGTATGTCTTTTAGGTAAAGACTTGTCTTAATATGATACAAAAGAATTGGCTGTCAGTAAATGCAGATGTAGAAAGGACTATTCTGCAACGGCATACAAGCTATGGACAACATCTGATGACATTTTATGCAGGTATGTACAATTATAATATTATAGAAACTTTTTTTAACCTTTTGGATTTTCACATATGTACATAAGCGCGCATTTATCATACATTCTCCGCAATCTTAACAAAACTTTGTCACTAAATTTGAAAAAAAAGCATAAAAACATTTTTATTGCAAAAAATCGAACTTTTTTTATGTTAAACATATATATTGATATGTGTATAGCTTATAAAAATCTTGCCATGTATAATATTTTGTTTAGTATTTATGGATACAGGAAGTATAATCTCGCGGCAACGATAGATGGCGTAACGTATTTATCCGATATTCTAGGGAAATTCTTTTTCTTTCTTTTGTGTAGATCGCGCTACTGTACCGTCGATGTATTCGTTTCGACTCTAATCTTATTCTTTTGTGATCTCAGTTCTTCTTGCGCTCGCCATTGTACAAAGACCGAATAAACGGCTCTCTTATATTTCACCCGTCGAATTTGTTAATTACCTATCCTAAAACTACAAAGGTTATGGGCCCAGATTACGTTCGGGTAATTAACAATCACAAATAAAAGTGAAACAGGCCCAGCAGTGTACGGCAAGCAAATTATTCGCGTTCACGAGTCAGTCGCGCAGCAACGCGGAGAGAATTACGTCGTTCGCCATATCGTCGAGTGAAACGGCTCAAGTTGAGAGATTGCATCATTGTCCCTGGAAGGAAGTCGCACAACGAGGATGTCGGGTACAAACATCGGAGGTATACCAGCCATAGAAAAGCTGAAAGGAAGACAAAATTACGCAGGTTGGAAATTCGCGATGAAACATGCGTTACAACTTGACGGTCTTTGGAAAGCGGTCGAAGGGACCGAGACTGATGCTGACAAGGTAACTCGTGCAATGGCAAAGTTAGTTTTATGCATTGACGAGATTAACTATGTACATATTAAAGACGCGGCAAACGCGAAAGAAGTTTGGACAAGACTACAATCTGCCTTCGAGGATAACGGGCTTACACGTAAAGTAACCTTATTACGAAAAATGTCCACAACTAAACTCGAGAATTGCGAATCGATAGATGTTTATGTCAACGAAATTATCTCGACCAGTCATCAACTTTCAGACGTCGGTTTCAATGTGAACGACGAATGGCTAGGCGCCGTACTATTGGCGGGATTACCAGAGCGCTATGAACCAATGATAATGGCATTGGAGAACTCAGGAATTGCGATCACGGGTGACCTGGTCAAGACTAAATTACTTCAAGAATTGCGGATGACTAATTCAAAGGATGAAAAAGCGGAAAATTCAGCATTTCACGCAAGAAAGCAACAGAAAGATTTTCATTCAAGATCAAAGGCACCAAAATGCTATACATGTGGCAAGCCAGGGCACTACGCGAGAAACTGCCAAACAAATTCCAATACGAAGAAGAAGAACTTCGACAAGACGGACGAGAACAAGAAAAAGAAGGAGAACGTGAAGAAAAAGGATGAAACTTCAAGTGTAGCCTTTCTCACCAAGGAAATAGATAAAAGATCTAAATCAAGAACTACAGGATGGATCATCGATTCAGCAGCATCGTCGCACATGACGGCGAATCGCAACATCTTGGAAGATTTCGACGACTGTACTGATTCCAGAGTTGTAATTGCAGATGACGCAAAACTTAATGTCAAAGGAAAAGGAAAGGTAAATATTCCACTAATTGTTCAAAGAAAAAGAACAATTGTTCCTGCAGAAGAGGTTTTATACGTCCCAGAATTGCACGTAAACCTATTGTCCGTAAGTCAGATGACCAAAAGAGGCCTAACGGTAAGTTTTGATCACAATAAATGCGAAGTATTTAATAAAGCACATAAAATTGTAGCAACAGCGGAGGCCATAAACAATATTTATTGGTTAAGTCAACCTGAGGATAGAGCATACACATGCAGGACTTCCGACGAAACATTCTTGTGGCATCGACGTCTTGGCCATTTGAATAGAACTAGCATGAAGCTGCTTCGAGACAAACACGCTGAAGGTCTTGAATTCGAGGATCCTGACGATAAGCCATGCATTACTTGTGCTAAAGGCAAGCACGCTCGTCAGCCATTCATTGCTGGTGATGAGAGACGAAAGAGAAGGACGCAACCATTACAGTTAATCCATACGGACATCTGCGGACCGATGGAAACAGTATCCATTGGAGGTTCAAGATATTTTATTACCTTCATTGACGACTACACCAGGAAGATAAGTATATATTTTTTGAAGCAAAAGAATGAAGCTTTAGATGCCTTTAAAGATTATAAGAATTACGTTGAAAAGCAGGTTGGAAAGTATATTTTAGTATTGAGATCTGACAACGGGACAGAGTTTGTCAACAAGGAGTTTAACAAATTCTTACGTAAGGAAGGAATAAAACACGAAACGTCTATCCCGTACTGCCCGCAACAGAACGGTTTGGCCGAAAGAGCAAACAGGACTATAGTTGAGAAGGCCCGATGCATGTTACAAGATGCAAAGATGGAGAAGAAATTCTGGGCTGAAGCATGCAACACGGCAGTGTATTTAATTAATAGATCTCCAGCCAGAAGCTTACAGCACAAGACTCCTTATGAAATGTGGTCTGGCTACAAACCAAACTTAAAACATCTGAAAATCTTCGGCTCAAAAGCTTCCGCACACGTTCCAAAAGAGATGCGTCGAAAACTGGACGAGAAATCAAAGGAATGTAAATTCCTGGGATATTTGGAGAGTTCTAAAGGTTACAGACTCTTCGATCCTGAAACTGAAAAAGTTTTTAAAAGCCGAGATGTAATATTCTTCGAGGATGAAGTCGACACGCAAGATCCGGACTCAGCCATTCCTATAACTGCAATCGAAGATGATCAAACTGGACTATCCAGCGATGAAGAAGAAGAAGAAGAGGATGAATCAGAAGACTCAGATTACTTCGACATTCCTTCAACTTCGAAAAGTTCAGACGATGACAGCAAGCACAAAGACGAAGCAACCAACAAACAGTTGACCGATAATGTTCGTCGTAGTGAAAGGAAACCAAAGCCTCGTAAGTTGAATGATTTCATCATGTACAGCGCGATAACTGAAGAATCAGAAGATTGCCCGGAAACTTTTGAAGACGCACTCAAGGGAAATAAGAAGAGTGAATGGCGAAAAGCTATGCAGGAGGAATACGATGCACTTATAGAAAACGAAACTTGGACGTTATGTGATCGACCATCGCACAAGAAAGTTTTGAAATCTCGATGGGTTTATCGCAAGAAATCAGACTCACAGAATGGTGAACAAAGATTCAAGGCACGTCTCGTAGTAAAGGGCTATGAACAAGAACATGGCATCGACTATCAAGAAACGTATTCTCCGGTAGTAAGATTCGAAACGATTCGTTCCGTAATGGCTATAGCGGCAAAACATGATTATGATCTGGATCATCTGGACGTAGTTACTGCATTTCTCAACGGTAATCTTGGTGAAGAAATATACATGGAGCAGCCCGAAGGATTCATCAAGAAGAATCAAGAGGACAAAGTATGTAAGCTAAGGAAAGCTTTATACGGGTTGAAGCAGGGAAGCCACGCCTGGAATGAGAAGTTGGATGACAAACTTACTCAAATGAACTTCCAACGTTCGGATGCAGACGAAGGACTGTACATTCTACGGGGAACTTCTGGTGAAATACTGGCCATAATAGCCACGTACGTAGATGACATGATATTAATGACGAAGAATAAGAAGCTAAAAAGAAGGATAATCAGCCAACTGCATCAAGAGTTCAAACTTAGAGATCTTGGTCCCGTTAAGAAGATTCTCGGGATAAATATCGAAAGGGATCGTCAACGTGGAGAAATCACAGTTGATCAACAAGAATACATTGAAAGTCTGCTGGACCGGTTCAACATGAAGGACTGTAATCCAGTAGCAACTCCATTGGACGTAAATCAAAACCTGGATAGCAGCATGTCCCCAAAGACACATCAGGAGAAGATGCAGATGAAGCAGACGCCTTATCGTGAACTTCTTGGCTGTTTAATGTTCGCTTATCAGGGAACACGCCCTGACCTGGGTAGTGTCATATCCACTCTTGGCGCTTTCGCAGAAAACCCAGGACCTGCACACTGGAACGCATTAAAAAGGGTACTTCGGTACTTAAAAGGAACGAAAAATCATAAATTAAAGTTTTCCAAGGAGGAAGGATCCATACTGGTTGGCTATTGTGACGCCAACTGGGCTGGCGACCTGGACTCGAGGAAATCAACCAGCGGACACGTGTTTACACTCAATGGTGGAGCAATTGCCTGGAGCAGTAAGAAACAGAAAACTGTATCATTGTCAAGTACCGAATCCGAGTACATTTCGTTATCTAGCGCGTGTCAACAGGCATTATGGTTGAAAAATTTACTTTCGGACATTGACAAATCTTGCGTTGAGTTGCCAATTAAAATTCATTGCGATAATCAGAGCGCGATCAAGTTAGCTCAAAGTTGTAATCCTAAAGCGAGAACAAAACACATTGATACAAAGTTAAAATTTGTTAATGATAATATCAAGAAGAAAATCATTGAAGCGGTGTATTTGTCAAGTAAGGATATGCCTGCTGATTCATTAACTAAAGCGGTTACTAAAGAAAAGAATGCTTATTGTAATAAGATGTTCGGAATGACTTATTAAGATATTTATGTGTAATCGTTTTTAATACGTATATACTGTTTGTACACTTAGGTTTAGATCTGCCTCGAGATTAAGTGGGGGTTTGTTGGATACAGGAAGTATAATCTCGCGGCAACGATAGATGGCGTAACGTATTTATCCGATATTCTAGGGAAATTCTTTTTCTTTCTTTTGTGTAGATCGCGCTACTGTACCGTCGATGTATTCGTTTCGACTCTAATCTTATTCTTTTGTGATCTCAGTTCTTCTTGCGCTCGCCATTGTACAAAGACCGAATAAACGGCTCTCTTATATTTCACCCGTCGAATTTGTTAATTACCATCCTAAAACTACATTTGTTTAGTATTTATGCATACTACGGCATGCCTTTTTGTGCTCAAACCAATCCTGTTGACTCTGATGTCAGACGATATCTTCAACGTGACAAAATCTTCTATACTATTTGCATCAAGATTGCCTTTTCGTGTGGAATATGGTCAGAGGTTCAATCAGCACTTTTATCCAATAGCAGTGCATTGTTACACGGCCGTATTCGCTCATTCCTTCGCCACAATCGCGGTCGATGGCTTGTACTATACCCTGATTCAGCATGCTTGTGGAATGTTCTCAATTATTGGGTAAGAACGATCTCTCTTGAAAAGGTAGGGATGCTCTCCTTGAATTGCACTCGATTACTTCGGTGATATATCGAAATCTGCTTCTTAAAAAATGTCGACATTTCCGGCGACGTTACAGAAACGTGCTGGAGAACATTGGTAAAAATAGCAAGGACAACTTTGATGCGAAACCGGACAAGATAAAAGACGACAATTACAGCAAAATTTTGCACTGTTTGCGTAGACAATCTTCTTGTGATAGAGTACGTGTGAAGAAATATCGTATAATATCGGTACTCACATTTCTACCGTTGATCATGATATTTACAATATCAATTATAATCATTCAGTGCCCTTATTTTACAGATTTGCGGAACACATAGAGTCCTTGTATACGAAGATATTTCTGCTCAATTTTAATTTAAATATGATCGGTGGCAGTTTAGCCGTATACAAGTACGTATCAATTTCATTTTTATACCACAAGTATTTTTGAAGCGAACGCGTATTCTCTTTATTTCGATAAACAGCAAACGAAAAATTTGAGAAAATACCATATCTTTGGTAATCGTCTTCAGTAACCGCGGTATGAAATTTCGACTAGTCAGTGCGATAGCCGAAAGAAATATGAAAGCAGTTAAATATGTATTTTAGGTATTGATGAATTTAGACAAGAACGCAAATGACATCGCTGGACCTGTTACTATCTATATTGCACAACTCATTCATCTATTTCTTCATTCTGGCAAGCTCAATGTCTACTGGATTACAGCGTCCTTCCGTACGAGTCTGTGTAAGAATACAAATTCATTCAAGTCATAAATCTAATTACCTTATTTTCCTGATTTTTCCTCTGTTTTATGTCATCAATGAATTTAAGTCGGAAGGTGGTTTTTTATGCTCTTTGCGTATTTACAGTTGTTATAAATAATCGCTTACAACTACACTTCAGTTCTGTAATGTAATTGTAATTCTTTTATATGTAACACATACAAGATTAATCAAAACACAGATTTTGTAATTTTTTC